>JAQMYM010036378.1:0-18638 GCA_030014255.1 Parauchenoglanis ngamensis | reverse complement strand
CACTGAAAAGCATTCCAGGTGACGACTTCATGCAGCTGGGTAAGATAACGCCCACAATATCATCAAGCTCAATGGGGCGACTTTGAAGTATCTAAAATATGAAACATAATTTGTTTGGGTTTTTTCACACTCTACACCCCATCTAAAAATCAAAATTCTTGATTTTTGCACCCGCTTGCGTGCCACAAACAAACAGAGCAGGCGTTTTCCTTCTTTCTGATGCTATAGACAGTGATGCACCGAGTGCGTGCGTGCGATCCATACAGAAGGAACTTTTACTCCAGAATTGTCCTTTTAGTAATAAACCTTTTGATTTACGGTTAAAAAAGTAAATGCATTACACTTTTAGTAGGAAGACGTCTGATTTGTGGTCAAATGGGTGGTTTTGTACATGGTCTATTGCTAGCTTGAAGAACATAAACAAACAAACAAGTAAATAAATAAATAAATGAATGTGGTGTAAGCACAGGGTTTAGCCTCCTTGAGAGATTAAATAGTTCAGTCTTGGATATTAAGTCAATATTCAGATCTGTCAAATGTCACATTCGAATGTAGTTAATCAATGAATGAATTTGACAGCCCTAATCCAGAGCTACTGAACATGCGGTGTTTAAACCTTATGACTAATTATCACAAACAACAATGTCCGCAGAAGCAAATCCCACATTGTCACACAAGTTTGCTCACGCCACCTTTGTGTTTGTATCAGTCCTTCAGCCAGAGTGGCTTATTAACACGATGTGACTAACAGGACTTTGATCAGTCGTGTTTACACAAAGACAAGCTCTTACAATGTACACCAGTTGCTTTTAGACAGTGAATGAAGGCATTTCTAAGCACTGAGGTGGGATTTAGATGGACCATGCGGAGCTTAAATGCTGACGGTTTGTGTTTGTTATGTATGCAGTAGCCACATCTGAGCCTTGTGTGAGTGTGTGTGTGTGTGAGACTTAACAGCCCTGAGCTCCACCCACTTTTTACAAAAGCCAGCGGGAGATAATCAGCCTCACTGCCTGGGAGTGTGAAGCAAGTCGACACCCGTACCTGGGAAGCCAGATTTCTAGCATTCGCTACGGAGTCTGGTCACTTTGGACCTCGATCACCTATTTTCTCTAAATATAGTACTTTTGCCAAACTTCTCCATTTCCCAATCAGACTGCAACCTTTAAGATCCTGAGTCTTCCAGCCAGAGGAGTGTACATGGCTCTCTGTAGCTTGTGAGTGGGGTGTCTGATATAGTGAGTTGATGAAAGATCACAACTCTGATATTACCAACTGGGAAAACCATCGCTTCAACTTGGAATTCCTATTCTGAAGGCACATGACATCTCATCAACAGCAAATAAAGCTATAACACTGACCAGCTGCTGTTTTGACAAGGGAAACAGAACATTTTTAAATTTAGTGCTCAATTAGCTGGCCAGCTTGGTAGCAAATGACAAGCTTAATCCTGACATACAAAAGATACATATTCCAACCTCCCACTTCTGAATCAAGTTGAACGCAAAATCAAGACCTCGGTCAAGACCCCACAGGATGATCATGTCTTGATTGCACCCTTGAGATTATTTCACCCTTCAAGGACTTAAGGAGGACATGAAGTCAAGCTAGACGCCAAAATGTGTGGGTAAAAATTTCTGGTCTGTTAATACATTTCCTGAACAAATAAATTCCAGCTCATAACAAATAACAGTTCCAGCTCCAGGATGAGTTCCTGTTTTGGGCTTCCATCAGACTGTAGGGACCACGACCATTGTGTGAAATGATAAAAGTGTCACAAGCTGTGTGACAAAACCAACAATTCAGAAGAAGGAAAAAAAGTCCAGCGAACATGGAGGACGTTGAGACTGAGCAGGTTTTGTGATGCAAACTGGAAGGAAAGTGGCTTTTTAAGTTTAAACTCGTCGGGTTCCTCTCCCAAGTTGTTACAACAAATGGCCCAATCATGGAGAACAAGAAAGGCTCATTTTGTCAGGCATCACGTTCACATTTACACCAAGAAGTCACACAGAATGGGAACCGGAGTACACTAAAAAGCGATTTCTCAGTCAAAATGGTACTACATGTTTGAATAAGGATGTTCATTCTTGTTCGATTCTCATGGTTTAGCTCGACTCCACTGACTTTCTGAAGTAACTATGAGAACAATGAGAGCTGGACGATTAATTTACCGCATGTGAAAACACACACACACACACACACCTCCCTGTTCTCTCAGTTACCTCACCCTGAGCTGTAACACACAATGAAACACAATGAGAGCAGCACTGACTTTTCCTTCCCCCAGCTTTTATTCTCTACCCAAAAGCATCCCAGACCTCCTGCTCAGAGGAGCCTCCATCCTGCCACTCATCTCCAACACCAACCTGTTTCGCCTGCACATAAATACCCCCAGGGACACCCCATCACACTACTCATCTCCTCTCTGATGAAATACAGAACAATTAAAGCTGCACTCACGTGTCTGTAACCCTGAGAAACGTCTCCGGCCACGTCACCCGCTGCTGCTCCACATCCGGCCGGACAGAGCTTCCTATAGCCGGAGACAACAATGAAGTAGCTGCTTACACTTTGGCTAATTATAGCACACACATGCACACACACAAATAAGCTGACCGAGAATCAACAAGATACAAGGAGTTCATGTGTGGAGAATAAAAGCCAAAGTGACAAAGACATTCAGATGACTAAACAGTGACTAATCTGGAAATAAAGAGACAAGAGGACAGAGAGAAAGAGTGCATTGGAGAGGAACAGATGAAGAAAAAAAAAAGAGACGGACACAGAGAACGACAGAGACAGCGAGAGAGAGAGATGGAGAGAAAGGCAGAGACATCATAAAGTATGACAAACCAGACATGGTGAAAATGGTGCAACTTCATGGGTTTGTTTTCATTTATTTCCCTGCTGTAACCCATGACTTCCTGTTCACTATACATGCTCACTACATAGGTTATAATGCCGAACACTATCCAAAAGAACAACATTTGAGATTCAGCCACAGCAAAAACGTGACTCCGAACCCTATCTCATGGAAAAAGAACTGAACAGAGTACCACACTTAGGTAATTAAATAATTAACAGAGTGTTAAATATGTGTGAGGCAATACAGTGTTCATTTTGAGGCTTTTTATTACACTATGTGACACAAAGGTAATTAAGGTTTAAAGTAAAAGGTGGGAGCTTGGGATCTGAGGTCTGTTTAATAAACAATAAAAGCAGTTACCTGTAGTGTGAAAGGGAGAAGTGGCTGCCTTTGTCTGTGCACGTCAGCAGCTCTGAGGAGGAAAAGCACAGGAGGGACACAAACACAATGAGGGACAATAAGAGAAGCTTAGAAATGTCTCCTCAGCGGAAAACCAGTGATATCTCAACAAACAGCAGGAGGCACAACACACACACACACACACACACACACACGCACACACACACACACACACACACACAGGATGAACAGCTTGCTTCCTTTACCCCATCTGGGATAAAAAGCCCTCCACACACACACGAGCATTGATAAATAATTGATAAAGCATGGGAGTGTATACATCGCGTCACAGTGAGAGCAGCGTGTTATGTCTGGACATGCTGAGTGAAGAGACGGCGAGGACATGCCGAGGCTAAGTCCGACTTAACGAGTGCAACCTGCTTTAAGATCCAATCAAAACTGGAAGAAAAAAAAAAAAAACCCACAAAAGAGAATGATGGTGGATATCATGTGCTGTATTTCAGAGAATTTCATCATTTTGATTTGAGCTCCTATCTGGTTAATTTTTGTTCTACACTGTGCATAATTAAATAAAAAGAAAAGCACTTAGGACGAAAACCTTCTTAAAAAAACCTCACGTGTTGTCAAACCTTTGGCAAATCTGCGTAGACATTACAAAAAGTACCTGAGTGCATTGAACATGGAGCCAGTGTTAAACAAATAATTAAATACTGCTATAAAATATTAGTTTAAAATATTATCCTTTGTCTCAGTTTAGCAGCTCAAATCTCCAAAAACGAAGAAGCTGCAACCCAAAACACAAGCTGTGTTTGATTCACTTCCTGCAGCCGAGTCGTTCAGAGTCGAATTTGCAATTGAGCCCCGCTGGAATTGGAAGCGCGCCACACTCGCACACTCTCGGACCGGTTGTTTTGGTCCCCGAGTGTGATTGCTATGTCATCACCTGCCTAAAGGACGGCCACAAGGAGGAGGAGAACAGACTAAACAACTTGTATGTGAAGTGTATGAGAGGGTGAAAGACGTCTGGCCTACCTGTGTGGTTCACTGCGGCGTAGGAGAGCCGGAAGCCTCTGCCCGAGGAGTGACGACTGGAGCGGAAGCTCACTGTGAGCTCACTGGCGTCCGTGTAAAGCGGCTGGCTGGTCACTCTGGGGTGAAGTTTCGGTTCTCCGCAATACTGCCAGTACACTAAGACAACAGACACGGAGTTAACAACATTAACAAAACGCAAGAGATTCACAGCTTTATCTGTTTGGCAGAAAGGACAAGGGACGATAAGATGCATCAGAGAAAGATGATTTGCTGCTCTGCTCCAAAGTCAGACAGCAAGTTATTAAAGTTTGCATAGGAGACAATATAGACTACAAGTAAACATATTACGAGATAAGACAATTTATTTTTGTCGGTCTTGCAGTTGCACACGCCACTCATAGCACATATTAAAAATATCAGACATCTGATCCAATCCCGAGTCACTTTTCCAGTAACAGATTGGGGTCAGCAGAGCTGATGGTTTCACAGACCCCACTATGTGGCCATGTCGCTCTTCATTTCAGTGGGTTCTCCAGTTTCAGCTTCATAAAGCCCTGCCGCACTGCACGCTGCCACCTGAACCGTCTCTTCCTCCCAACCTTTCAGACCGGCCATAAAATAATGAGTCGTCTTTTGTCAGAAGCAGGAGCCCGACTGAAGGACCGGCGGGGTGAGACAATGGGGCTGCAAAGGGCCGGACGTGCTGTGCTGTGATGTAGATCAGATATACAGTGACACGACGCTGAGCTGATGGTCTTAGAGGCAGAGCCATGAAGTATTACACATCACATAGAACACTAGCCGAAAGTAGCGTGTGTATTTCTGAATAGCCAAAATCTCTTTGTAGCCAACATGAATAGATAAATATAAATCTGCATTAACGTGCCATTATATTAAAAAATTAAATATACAAATAAAAACCATTCAATAACTGCATAATTTCTTTTAAAATGCATCTTTTTTTTGTACAATACATTTTATACCTTTTTAGTAAATTTAAAATGCTAAATATTTTATATATTTTAAGTACATAAGACACATAATAGCCTTTTCTATAACAAATGCATTTATTACTATATAATTATTCATATAATAATTATTTATAATAACCCATATATAATAATCTAATTGAAATGATTTATTTAAATTATTTATCATGGTAATAATTCATCATTAAAATACAGTTAACGTCCTAATTGTTTTGATGTAATTTATATAAGACTATAATGAGTAATAGGACAACAGCCTTTTTAAAAATTTGAGGACTTGTTCTTTTTATAAAAGTTATAAAAACTGCTCATAGGAATTGTCTGAAGCTCTTTATTCATATTCCTTTGTAACTTTACAGCACTATAATGACTAACTAGTATATACAGTACATTCCTCCTAATTATTTGCCAGTTAACATTCGATTCCTCGTACTTCTTGCCATATTTGTAAACTGTCCAGTGATGTCGGTTTAGCATGCTGCAAATCCCCTGCACTCGTAACACGCATGCAGCGAATTATTCTTCTCTAATTTTGGTTTTGAGCAGATCAACACCCTTACACAGGAACTACTGGTCATGCAATTCACTCAGTCACATGCTCATGCGCTCATGTTGTGAAACCTGCTGTGAGTAACACACGGTATCCATCCTTTACAAAAGAGTATGTCGGGATGACTGAGGAGCGGTTCACCAGGTGTTTTCCAATATCCTCTGACACACTGGATTAAAATTTGATCAATTTGTGGCGTTCAGTAACGGACGCTTATATATGACAAGGACAGATCGAGGTGAAGAAAATTGGAGCACTTTTCCATCAGACAGTGAAACATGGTATGGTATTTTGGCTGTGGTTCTACATGCTGTTGTTATTTCTATCGCCACATGACCCATATTTCTTCTCAGGGTGCCAGAAAAAGAAATTTTGGGCAAAGCTAGAAATCAGATCACTGACTGGTCAAACAAAATCTGCACAGAATCCACCTGATCGAGATCTCTTGCCAGAGCTTATGATTGTTCTGGAAGGTGAAACCTGTCTAACAGGTTTTTTGCCAAAACAGATTGGTATTTGGAGCCATCCATGACTCCCTCTACCTTGAATAACGCCCCAGTTTCACCTGAAGAGACGCAACCTCACAGCATGATGCTGCCACCACCATGTTTCACCCATATTTTTGTTTTCCCCAGAGTTGTGTGCAGACTTTTGATGTCCAGTGTATATGGTTGCACAGGCTCCAAATTGCACTCAGTCAGCCATTTAAAAGGTTTCCTACGGTTTTGATGGACGTCATGCGTCAATCATTCAGAGGCGCTCAGGGGTGGAGCATCCATTTTTAAATGAATTTCCCTTTCAAAAGTTTCCCAAAGCATATGGAGAACCCGGACATATGGAGTCTGACTCATGCCAGAGCACTACATGAGAACAGGATTTCGCACACTTTCACACCATGGTGCAATTCTGTGCACGGCTGCCAAACGAACACAGTTTTTCCATCTGATTTCTCAACATGACTTCCACCACACCTGGTGAAAGCTTTAAAATAGAAGCACGGTGTTTTAACATGCGCTGACCTCATTAACGCAACATCAGTGCAATAACGAAGCTGTTTATCGCTCAAGAGCAAAAGCGACAGCGGCATGTCCTCAAATGTAAGAATGAAGAAGAAAAAAAAACGGAAGTGACGTCCAAACAGGTGTCCAATTTCTAAATTAAAAAACGAAAGATTGTTCCTAATGAGGAAGTGCTGGGGCAGGACAGAGTGTGAATCACAGGTTATAATGACATTTACAGGAGTAGCTTCTTCTCCTTTCGTTTGCCTAACTAGCAAAACAAGTTAAACAGCTGAAATCGGCAGAAAGCCAGTATCATGCAGCGTCACGCAACACCTTCTACAAGTAGTCTACATCTAATAAGAGTTAACTGATGTGGCAAATACATTTGTCACAGTTAGGATGCATTTGTTCATACAGGGAATTTTGAAAAAAAGAACATTCAAGATGCTAAGTGGGAATTCCATGTCGGAATCTCAGAGCTTTACAACAGCCGTGATTTCTCTCTGACCAAACCCGGAAGTGTTTAGGCAACAGACTACATAAACATGTCAGGTATCCAATAAAGGAAACTCCTAAAGTTACAGGATGGACAAGTTTGGATTGTCAGGCAAAATGATACTGAGATCTATTTACGGAGGGAAATTTCATAAAGGTTAATCTGACTATTTTGAGTTCCCATTGGCTCAGTAACAGATTCACACCCAAGACTATCTGTATCCAGGCCAGGTGTACACATGCCACCTTCCCATCACATACCATCCAGTGACAGTAGGAAGAACTTCCCTGGAGGTATATTTCAGATCTGTTGATAATTTGTTGATACTTGGCTACAAGTAAAAATCAATAAGAACTAAAGCACTGCATGCTTACCAAAAGTCATCCCATGGTTCTCCTTCAAGACCTTCAAATAGTCTGTCTCACAGTCACCTCCCTCAATGGAGACGTCTTCAAAATTCAGCACGATCCTGAGGCTGCTGTGGACGCGGATCTTCCACTCGCACAATGAGTTGTTGGGGTACTCGTCCGGATAGTTCTTCGAGGACAGAAGACCACTCTGTGGACCCAGATCTGACTGGCCACAGCCATCCTCTGAGGGGAAAACACAGAAGAATACTTTAATGCGTTTCCTCAAATAGACACACATACCAGCTGGGTATGTCCTGATAATACAAATGCTATACTGTTAAACCCTCTAATCTGATTGGCTAGAAGGTAGCGATGAATTCTACAACAGCAGCTCAGACAATAGTAGCAATTAGAGGGCAAATCCCATGAGCTTGTGACATTCTAACAAAATCTCTCTCTCTCATATATATATATATATATATATATATATATATATATATATAAAACCCACCTCTACTCTAGATAACTTTTAAAATGTACTTTAACAGGTAGTATTTGAACCAATAGTTTTAAAGGAAGCATCAACAGTATTCCCAATACATGCTTGAAATTAAGTGTTGTTATTCCTTACAGTGCATTTCTTTGCAAGAATTACTGAGAATTAGATTTTTTATATTTCTCTGATGTCATTCTATTTAATGTAGAGGCACAGTATTCTGCACACTTCAGCATTCTGGTACACTTCAGCATTTCATACATTTGGGCCGCTCATACACCCTGTATACGGCACATATCGGTATCTCATACACCTTTGCATCCTTTACACTGCAGTATTCCGTATAGATCGGTAGAGTACTCAGTATTCCGCACACTTCAGCATTCCATACACTTCAGTATCCCCTATACATTAGCATTTAATACATTTGAGTAGCCTGTACACCTTGGTATCCAGTACATATTGGTATCCCGTACACCACTGCATCATCTCGTATACCTCGGTAACGGATACACCTCGGTATCTTGAACACTTCAGAATTCCATAAACTTCAGTAACGGATACACCTCAGTATCCTGAGAATCCTGTACACTTCAGCGTTCCATACACGTGAGTAACGGGTACACCTCAGTATCTCGGTGTCCTGTGCACGCCGGTATTCTGGACTTGTATAGTCTAGTATTCCATATACTTTGGGATTCAGTTCACTTGCGTAGCCTATACACCTCCATGCCCTGTACACTGCAGTATTCCATACAGTTCAGTATTGTGTACAATAAAGTTTCCCGTTCACGTCCGTAACGTGTGCGCTCCAGCATTCCGCACACTTCAATAATGGTCAGAGTTGAGCGTTTCGTACACTTCAGCATGCCGTAGAGTTCAGCACTTCAATACGGTGTACACTTCAGTGTCCTGCACACTTGAACTTTCCCTGATGATAAAAAAGTGAAATAACATACAGCTGCTGGTTGGAGAATAAATATAAACTGGTGTTATTGTTATTTAATCCCATTTCCCTCAAAACTGCCCAATATCCAAACATGCTGTTACAGCTAACTACAGACTCCCTCCCGAGCCCCTCTCTCTCTCTCTCTCTCTCTCTCTCTCTCTCTTTCTCCGGATTCCACAAACAGGGTATTATGTGAAACCCAAACATGAGCCTAATAAAGATTGAACTGAACTGTAACTGAAACGGTTACATAACAGAGAGGAGACACACAGGATACGGATGACACCGAACAGATTTAACACGAGATCCTGAATAATTAAATTGACAAGCTGCATGTCGAAGCAACATCAAAGAACCTCGACATGTGCGTGCCTCGTCTGAGCGAGACAAGTCGCGACACAGCGCAGACGCTCCTGACGTGCACTTGGGCTTGAACTGAGGAGGAGGAGGAGATGAGGAGGAAGAGATGAAGGAAGCACAGCAGCGTGGAGAGGAATGCGAGTCCTCCGGAGTATTCGCAGGCTGCTCGGGGTGGTCAGCTGCTGGAAGTGGGACAGGCTCTCACAGGGTGAGGGGATAAGTGTGTGTGTGCGCGTGTGTGTGTCACATGCACGTTCAGCACTGGTTCCCACGGCTGAAGCATCTGTAGTGGGGTTTCCATCCAACTGCAGTGGTGTAAATCTCTGCCCTCATAGTGCCTCCAGAAAAATGGCTGGATTCTTCATTCATTTGTTTATATAAGGATTTCTTTGTAATATGGACGCATCATTATAATACAACACCAATATTAATACTCCTACCAAAATGAGTGACATACTTCGTATTAAGCATCACAAAACCTTTCATTTAGCTCTGTTTATGTTCATTGCGTCTGTGTGCTGCTAGCAACGAGCTCCCTGTGCTGAGTTTCACGTTTAAGATGCTATCCTGGCTAAACAGTATCTGAGCACCATCATCATCGAGGGGCATTAGAAATACCAGTATCTGTACTGACACGTCTCTACTTTTTACGAACTGAATACGCTACTGTGACAACGATGTCATTATGTTACATATAAAGAATAAGAAAACTACTTTTAAGCATTATTTCCGGCCCTCTAGGAGCAAACTACTAACAGATCACAGGCATGAAGCCTGGCGTAGCATTCTCGGACGTTCTTCCAGTTCTCACACTGCAGCGAAAAATATTTCCGAGCTAACGCGCCTCTAAGCCCAGAACACAGTGCAGCTTTGAGGTTTACGTTAAGCAGGGCATAAAACTAACAGCGCATTACCTACGCTGCGTTACGTCAGTCTCGGTGGACACACAGTGGCCTTTGTGGTCTCCACTAAACCGAAGCCAGACGCGCTCGTGAGCTCGGCTCAGACAGAGGCCAAAGCAAAAGAGCAAACAGGAAAGACACACCTGGTGGCAGGTGAGTGAGCATTGATGTCATGAGCTAAAAAAGACCATGCAGTGCAGACCACAACATAGAAGAAATAACAGGAAGTGTGACAGACTGAGCAGCTGAGACACAAGCACGTGGTTAGAAACATGGCAAGGAATAAAACACTCAAGGGCCTGCTGTTATTGGAAAATAATCAACGACTGCCAGTTACTGATTTAAAGACCTACACGCTGCTAATTTGAGGCTAAAAATGGAACGCTATTTCGAGCTTAACACCTGGACTCGCTCAGAGGAAAACGTGAAATATGAACAAGAGGTGCACATGTTCGGGCGACGCGTCTGCTGCTTCAAATCTGCTGAACATTCGCTGAACAAGGTACAGGGAGGAGAGTCAAAGTCAGGCCAGATGGCACGCTGAAAAAACCGGAGGGGGGAAAAATGAGACTTTTTCCATGAAGGAGAAAGTTAAGTGCAAACATTAGAAGACAGGAAGTGCAGGACTTCTCACTAAGAGGTAGCGCATTTGCTTCATAATTAATTAAACCCAATCAGCTCTCAGAGATGAGAGCTGATCAATAATCAATAATAACAAACCCCAAACAACAGCCAAGTAGCGAACATTGGGTATCAATTTATCGACTCGTCTGCAGTAACTCACAATTACAACTCGCACAATTCCTCCGTCAGACAAAACTACAGATCGCTACGCATGCTAAACTTCACCTGCAGAAACGGTAGCATAATTATGTACTCGGTTGATACATAAATAACAATACGGCCGTGCAGGAGCACGTACTCGTACGCAACTTGCATACACAAACATCTTGCATACATAAACAGGTGTCTTGTATACATATAAACATTATACATAATATTCAAGACTAAAAAAAACTGAAGTGCTATTGGCATATAATGTGAAACGTCGACGTGAAAGCAAATACCGCTGGTTTAAAATCATAATGTTCCGATGATAAATAATCATGAATATCATCGCTCAGCTGTCCGATCTGCTGATGGTGGAGACACACATCCTCTCGAGCGTTTTATATGGAACAGATTGTTCTGTTTGGTTAAATGGTTGCTAACAAAATGATGCAATCCGTGCAGATTTATCAATCACACAGAAAAGAGTAACAGCGAAGGCTGAAAAGCATAGACACTTGATGATATCTGCAATGCTGAGGAAATCTGTAGCACAGTGGCCCTGGGTCTGTATAGGATATAGTTTATGTTATGAAGATGCGTGATGCCGCAATGCTTCCTTTCAGCATTCACACAACCTGGCAAGACGATCAGACATCAGATTAGACCAAAATCAGTTACTCGAGTCTCTGATATCGAGCCAATATCATGTCGAAACTGAAAATTGGAGCAGGTGCCGGACAGCACGTCTACCAGAAACAAAGAATGGCTGTGTGGATCGTTCGGAGTCTTGAACGCTGGCACAACTAAACAAACCAGATAAACCTGCGGCAAAGCAACCGTCATGCTTTCACGGTGACGCCATCACGGAGCGCCGACTCTTAGTGTTTACAAATATTAAAACTGACTCAGGACTGGTCCGACCTGGCATCAGACGCAACATAAAACCGTTGAGATCAGAGAAAACACGATAACGCCAGCGTAAACAGAATGCGGCACCGAAGAAGCGGATGATATGGTGGGAGATCTCGCACCGCCGTACCCGAAGACGAGCTGTATTGCGCGATTTAGCAGAAAATAACGCATTGTCGTACCCAAAAAAGATTTGTATCATGATATTTAGGACGATTTAGTATTAGATATTGCAATGTCGGACCTGAAGACAATTTGTGTCACGATACTTAGGACGATTTAACGATAAATACTGAATCCAAAGATGGATTGGATCACGATATTTAGGATGATTTAGAGGAAAATACCGCATCGCTGTCCCCAAATTCAAACTGTAACACAATATTTAGGATGATTTAGCAAAAATACTGCATCATTGCTGTTCTCGAAGACAATTTCTATCATATTTAGGATGATTTAGTGGAAAACATGGCATCGCCATAAATGAAGATAATTTGTACTAATTAATTTGTACTAAATAATTCATTTCCACTTCCTGTAGATGACCCCAAAGCAAAGCGAGCCTGTCTTCAGGAAGCAAATCTTCATGTAAATTGTACAGGCATCGATAATATATTGAACATACAGATTTTGTTTTTTTTTTAAATGACATTCAGAATGTTTTCAGGTTCATTAAGACAGATTTCAGCTCATGATATGACGAGACTTCAATGGAAGAACGATTTAGCAAACAAACAAACAAAGAAAAAGTAAACAGTAAGCTAACATTACTCTGTTAAGTTACTTTATTTATCCTAAAATGTTTCCTAGTTTATTCTTCCTAGTTCATGCTTTCTACCAAATGGATATTTTATACATTTGTAATGAAAGAATTGAGCATTTGCATTAATCTATTCAAACTCACAACTTCAGAGTGTAAACATTAGCAAGCTAGCTGCAGATTTCACGTTTTCTCCCAAATGTTAAATTTAATCCAGTAAGGAAGAACCAAGCATTTCAACTATCTTTTCAAAAAAAATAAAGCACATTTCAAAACTCAAAACCTTTCAAAACCACTTTAGAAATGACTCCTCTGTAAGAACCTTATATAATGAGTAACTTTGCTCTTTTTTTAGCTAAAATTTTAACGTCTAAATGTCAAACGTGTTCAATGACAACGGCTGCGTCCTGAATAAAGCCCTAGTGCACTAAGTAGGGCGTTTTTACAGCTTTTATTTCCCATTATAATGAGTACGGAGAAGTAGCGAGCAGGGAGGTATTTGGGATTTGGACACAGTCATACGCATTTCTACACCAAAACTTTAACCTAAAACGTGCTCATTTTATACCATAGAATATTTTATTTCACAAGACAAACGCGTTTATCGTTTTAAAGACCTCAAACTCAGATTCGTGGTTTATTTTTACGCACTAATTAGTAGGAAAGTGTGCAGTTTTGGCTTTAGCTAACACAAGTCAATGGTTTAACGTTAGTCTCGGTTACATTTCCATGCTTTTATGTGACAGAGCACAAGCATTAAGACTAATGAACACTTATGAAGCCTCTGTGCGGTGTTGTTAGTTTCTTTAACGCAACACTGTAGTCTGTTCCGCAGCCGGTTATTTTGTTTCCACACAAAAGTTAGTTTTGTGTCTTTAGCCTTTTCTGCTCACTTACCGGGTGTCTCGGCGAGTGTAAGCGGGCAAATTGTTACACACACGAAAACCAATCCATAAAATGATTTTTCGGCGAACATTTCAACTTCAGGCCACCGGGAGACGCGGATAAAGTGCCAACGCGCATTTGGAGAAACTTCACTGGAACATTTTCCTGGGAAAAAATAAGAGCTTGTCCCGTGTGTAGGACCTGGGAGCCCTGTCTACTAGACGAGATTTTGGTGCTCGCGCGCGCGCGCACACTCTCTCACACTCACACACACACACACACTCTGAATGAACTCTTCCGTGTTTTGCCCCCAGTTGCGCCACCAAACAGCACGCGGTGGCACTGCGCATGCGCTCGCCCACGTTCAAAGAATAAACTCGTAAAAAACCCCAGCAAAATCAGCTGATTTATAGCCTGCATAGTGCACTTATAATGAAAATGAGAGCCGTTTGAGATTTGGCCCCTTTTCTCCCCTCACGTGCACAATAATACACTTTAACTATTTCATACATAAATTATTTATAGGCTCCCAATTATTTTATATTTTCTCCTTTCATTTTACTTAAAATTGCTTGATATATGAATTTGGATTCTGTCTACATAATAGTTTTTACTGAGATTAAAAAGTAAAAAAGGCTAAAATAAATAGAAACAAATTAAGCAAATATACGAATTCAATAATAATAATAATAATAATAATAATAATAATAATAATAATAATAATAATGAACTTACAAAATTTACACAAGTTTAGGATGCACTAAAAAAACAACAAACAAACAAACAAAAAAGCTTTTTTTGAAAACACGTAGACGAAGTTTACATTAATTTACAGTAATGCTCTCAAGTGATCTGGATGTGATTAGCATCAAAAATAAAAAAAGAGCCTTAATTTGATTGGCCATGAGCCTGGACACTGAATGGGCTCAACACAAATAAACTCACATTCACCAGTCGTGCACTGCATAGACTGCAAAATCAGTTCATTTAAACACTATATAGTGCACCTAGCTAGGACATGTGGAGCTGTTTGAGATCTGGCCCTCTTTTCTTTCCTCCGCACACTGTCACTATACTATACTTTATTTAATCTAATGTTTTATTGTCAGAACCTTCTCTGTCAGAAGCACAATAATGCTAAAAATCCTAAAAATGCTCTATACAATGAAAGCTGTTGAAATATATCTAACATAAAAAAAATCCCTTAATCAATATAATAAAAATAACATCATAAAATTAAAAATGTTCGGATAAATTTGGTAGGATTTAAAAAAAAATGTCTTTTACTTACAAATTAATAAACATAATAATATAATATAATATAATATAATATAATATAATATAATATAATAACAATCAAATAAAGCAAATAAATAAATAAATAATAATAATCTAAGCAATATAAGGAACAGGAAATACTAAAAACCTTAGGAAAATAAAGTCAGGAAATAAAAAAAAAGAATAAAATATAAAAAAGTGTACCAATATTGTACACAGGTTACCATTTTCTTTTCTCTGCCCACTAATGGTCACTTTACCAGTCAGACCTGTCAAACTGGGACTTCTGTGGTTTCAGTCTGTATGCCATATGGTGCTTTATTTATTTATTTTTTAAATCAAGAGTGTAAATTAACTCCTAAATGCGTTATAAAAGCTTTCAATATAGATTAGACATAAATAACATTATTATTGTTGTTATTGTTGTTATTGTTATAATAAGTAGTAGTAGTATTTGCAATCGAAGAAAAATGAATTAAAAACAATAAAAACAAATAAAAGAAAAAATAATAAAATATTAAAAAAGAAATAATTAATAAAATAATACAAGAAAAAAGAAAATGAATGGATTTTTAAAGCCTAATTATTTTCAGACAAGATTAAATAAATATTCATGATAAGCATAATAATAATAATAATAATAATAATAATACTTATTATTATTATTATTGTTGTTGTTGTTATTATTATTATTATTTTATTATTATTATTATTATTATTTGCAATTTTACATCCATTTGCATAATGTCAGTTGTTCCAAAATTCTTAACATTTTACAAATTTTGGAAAACAGATTCAAGAGCATTAAAATACAATAAATCATATTCCACTAAATATATTACACACTGCAGAACAAAACAAAGTCATGTTGAGAGTTCAATCTTTTTTTTCTTTCTTCAGGAAACATCCTACATGGTTGAGAATAATTCTGTCCTGCTTCACTCAGATCAAATCCACCTGATATGATATGATGTTATATTACACTAACAAACTGCAGGCTGTAGACTCATAAAAATGATTAAGGAGCACATGAGATAAGAGAGTGTGAAATTCTTCCACTGAGCAGAGAAGGTCAAAGATCAGGCTGCTTTCAGTGGCCTAAGAAAACAAACTAAAATAAAATAAATAAACAGTTAGTTTCCTTTCAGGGAGGGTGTGTCTAAGTGTGTGCTGAAGAAAGCATCGCAAATGTGGTGTTTAGGATTTTTAGAGTTTTATATTACATTAACATAGAGTTTCTCTGTTGTGTCAGAATTGTTTATTTTTAGGGATAAAAATAAAAATGAATTAATGTATACAGTATTAATTAAGTAAGTAGTAAGCATATTTTCACTAAGGCTAAAATAAGAGACGGTGCAGTTCTGATACCCAGTACTGATATCGGGCCAGAACTGAGACCAGTGGATCAGATAGTGGAGAAAACACATCAGATATCAAATTCTGTAACAAATGGCTTGAAAAGATTAAAATTGAAACTTATTTTTGAAAAGCAAAAAGTATACATATAAAAATAATGTTTTTTATATTTTGTTAGGAGTGATTTTAGTGCATTTATACTTAATTTTATTTACAATGCAAGTGAATTTTGCTTGTAAGAGTTTAGCTGTGAAGTGCTTTAAAAACATTTTAAAGTTTAGCAATTAATGAAAACAATACTGGATTGGTATTAAGAGCAGCTGATACTCATATCAGTATCGGTATCGGTATTGGAAAAGTGGAATCGTGCCATCTCTAACCAAATCAAAATTTGCTCGATGTGAATACGGCAAGCCTAAAGACGATACATTTAACACAGAGACTGTACACAGACGAAATGTTCACCAAGAAGCCATATTAAGACAGATTTCCTAAAATGTCTGATGTTAAGATGTGACTTCTGTGTTTGCTCCAAGACTGACATTTACTTTGCAAGTCAACTGGAGTTTCAGGGAACTGGTTGTTAAATCCATGGCTCCCTCTAGAGGCCTACAATCAAATCTCCTCAATGTAAAATACAGTACATGCCCTTTTAATGTTTTATTGTCCTAATATACATTAGCCAACTGATGTTATTTTTTATTACCTGATAACTTCCTTTACAACAGATAACTAGAAATGAAAAGAAATGTGGCTTACTGACTGTGTTTAATATGGACGTCTGGTATATTTTTCCTTCATTCATCTTCAGAAAGTGCTTTATCCTGGTCAATGTCACGGTGGATCTGGACCTAGCCCAGGAATATATCCTTGGTTGTGAGGTGGGAATACACACTGGGAAGACATCACAGGACACCACACTCAATGGACAATTTAACATCCATCCATTGTCTGTACAGCTTATATGTTAAGGGTTGACGATCCCAGCAGGGCTAGAGGCGTGGTACACCCTGGGCAGGTCACCAATCTATCACAGGGCTAACACAGAGATGAAAAACCATTCACAATGACATTCACACCTATGGGAAATATAGAGTAGCCAGTTGACCTAATCTGAATGTCTTTGGGCTGTGGGAGGAAACCAGGGAAGGAAACCGGAGGAATCCAACACAGGCATGGGGAGGATATGCAAGCTTCACACAGAAAGGCCTCAGTTGGCCATCAGGTTCAAACCTAGAACCTTCTTGCTGTAGGGTGTCAGTGATAATCACTGCATCACCGTGCTGCCCACAATTTAACAGTTAATCCACCTGCTGGCAGGTTTTTGGGAGGTCAGGGGAAACTGGAGAACCTGGAGAAAATCACATGGAGGAAGAATATGTGAAGCTCTACACAGACAGCATCCGAGCTCAGGACCGAACCTGGGACCTTTGAGCAGTGAGATGGCAATGATACACCCCATTGTTTATAATTTTCCTATAACTGCATACCACTGAATGCTTTATTCCTTACATAGTATACAAGAGTATTGAATACTATTGTATAATTGTATAATACAAGAGCATTATATTAGTATTCATGCAGAGTCACAGTTGAGTGAATAAAAAGTCCATGTAATGTAGCACATCATGATATTTTAAGTAAGTCAGTAAATCATGGATTTACATTTCAGACCTGTGATTCGAGTCACAGTTTCTGGTAAGAATGTTTAAGTGATATAACAGGAAAGTGTGGGCCCTAGCATCAGGATACTGAGAGTGCAAACTGGTCCTGCTCACTCTCAACACAAGTACAGTAGGTAGAAATTGACAATGACCAAAATTAGAAGAAAAATTGGGAAAAACAAACAAACAAGATAAAGATGGCAGCATAGTAGCTCAATAAATAATACACACCGTATATTCACCATTATGCACTATAGTAAAATAGTTTAATATACTGTATACTAAGCATAGGTAACATTAAATACCACAGTAAAATCATGGTAGCATAATTTTATGAAAGTTCAGTAACCATAGTAACCTGACCCTAGCAGAGTACTCTTGTAAAAACATTGTCCTCTACTGAACTCTAGTTCAGTGAAAGTTTGTAATCATGGAAGCAGGAATTTTTCATAAGGATAGGATATGGGCCATCATCATCATCATCATCATCATCAGGGTGGTGGTGGAATCCGAAGCCTATCCCGAGAACACTGTGTGTGAGGCGTTTATGCACCTGGACAGGATAACACTGGGTTACAAAAAAAATGTTTTTGTGAGTTGTCTAATATATTTCTGCTGATTTAACATATTTCTGGCCCACAGAACACGAATATGGCATCAGTTT
>JAQMYM010036262.1:0-18654 GCA_030014255.1 Parauchenoglanis ngamensis | reverse complement strand
TTTGGATTTTTACAATATTATTGTTGAAATACACAGTCCTGAAAAAGGGACGTTTCTTTTTTTGCTGAGTATATATATATATGGGTTAGAATGGAAAGTGAAAACCCATGGTCTCATATTGAAGTCCTGTCAAACTGTGGAAATCAGAATCGCAGGCAGTGTCTTGTCTTCAAGGGGAAACACTCTGTCTTCCTTTGTATTTTAGGTGTGTGGTTTTTGACTGCTCATCCAGTAATCCTCTACTGTGCCATCAGGGCCCACCCATGGATGCCAAGAAAGGTCTTAGAAATTCAACTAGAAGAAATTTGGAGACACCAAGCTCAAGCAAACAAGTTAACACTTTATTGAAACGATTCTTAAGACCAAATCAGTATCTCCTTTTTTCAGGGCAAGGTGTTCCGCAGTTCTTAAGAATCTTTTAAGTAAAGAATTAACTTGTGTCTCCAAATTTCTATGACAATGTCCTATTAGACTTATTAGCCATGTCTTGGAAATGATTGGGCTTTGAAAGTAATTATCTAGTGAGATTTTTGCTTCTAGTTATTTACTTTAATTAGTCCATTTGTTTTTTGGCATTGATCACTTGACTGTTGGTGGTTACTTAAAGTGTAACTACAGTGATCTCTGTACCTGTTGTAACTGGCCAAACACCTTTTGCCTCACCAACCACTGGAAACAATCACTGGCTAACATATATTAACAGTAGTCTATACTTAGAATGTATTTTCTTTGGTTAAATTCTCTCTCCCTCTCCTTCCATGTAATAAGCGCATGCTTGGAGAATGAGCAAACAGAGTCATAGGACTCAGTCTAGTTTATTGCAAAAAATCTAAAGGCACTTATACCCAAAAAGTCATGATTCAGGCTACATTTTCCAAGGTTATAGATAAAGAAATAGAACATTAAGTAGTTTCTTTACATAAGTAAAGTAAAGCCAAGGAATTTGCATGAGTAAAGAATAAAACAATTATGAAAAAGAACAAGGACGGCGTGTCAAGATACCTTATTCTTCATTCGGTTAGAGTATACTTGAGGAGAAAGAAAGAAGAAAATGTCTTAAAAAGAAAAGAACAGAACCAGAAAAACAGAGAAAGAAGTTATCTGTGCTGCAGTTGTTGGAGCGTTCTTAAGTCAACTTGTAAGAATCTACTGCAGTCCTCATCACAGCGATGACCTCTGTTGGTATGCTATAAGCAGCTTCTCCTACCTTCCAGGGATTCAAGGATTTCACTAACACCTGGTCACCTGGAACAAAAGGATGACCTGGCTTCTCTGTGGGAATAGGTAAAGAACAAGACACATCACCATGTATACTGTTCAATTTTTCACTCAAGGACTGGGTGTGATCAGCAACTGCAGCATCCAGATCTCCTATGAATAAAAAACCAAGGTTACATTTTACCCAAGAAGTTGGAAAAGGTCGTCCAATAATTATTTCAAAAGGTGACAATTTAGTTGTTGTGTTAGGTGTCATTCTGATCTCACAGAGCACACTTGGTAACCGATCAACCCAGGATTTACCACATTACAGTTTACATCAGTGCTTTAATCAAATGTTCTTTTAACGTTCTGTTCATCCTTTCAACTACCCCAGATGACTGCGGATGGTATGGAATATGGAAGTTCCAATCAATGCTCAGATATTTACAAAGCTGTTGTGTTACTTTTGCTACAAAAGGTGTGCCTTGATCACTGTCAATGACAGATGGAATTCCATATTGAGGAGTGATTTAATTAGCCAGAATTTTTACCTCATTTGTAAATGTTTGCATTTTCCTTAGCATATGGAAAAGCCTTTATCCATTTACCTGTCAACTATGACCAAAATCTATTATTAGCTTACCCTTCACTGGCATGTGAGTGAAGTCAGTCTGCAAATACTGAAAAGGAAACTGTGCAGGAACCAGTGCATGATGTTTACACATCTGGGGTGTGGAATTAGATCTGGCAAAGATAATGTATGAATCCAGCAAATGTTTTACTGTCTTGCATACTTCAGGTATGCAAAAATTAAATATTTCATCCTACCCCTGTTTGTGAGACTTGAGAAATACCATGAAAATGTTTCACAAGGAAAGTTAGAGCAAGTCAGCCATGCGAATCATGAATGAGGTTGTTGAACCTTGGAGAACAGTTCTGTTTTGCCCAACAGGAAAGATCTGCATCTGTTGCCTATGACTGCAGAAACTGCGCATGTCTTAGAGACAGATATATGAGAAAACAAAGAAAAATATTGAATAATTGGCAAATGGACAGGGTGGACCCTTTCTGGCTACGCATTTAACAACTTTATCTGCCAGTATGTTACCCCTCACCTGATAAGAATGTCCAATGTCATGACCCTTAACCTTAACTATAGCCAGGCACTTAGGGAGAGTACAGGCTTGCAATAAATCAGACACCAGAGTAGAATTAGAAATTGGCTTACCATCAGCAGAGCAGAAACCACAAGAATGCCAAATTTTTCCAAAATCATGTGCCACAGCAAAGCATATCTAGAGTCAGCGTATACAGTTACAACTTGATCAGCAAAGTGGGTACATGTGCATGTGTGGGCAACTAACTCATCTGCCTCTGCTGATGGTAAGCAAAGGGCAATGGGTATGATTCCCAAACAGTATCAGGGAGGGAGCACACTGAATAGCCACAATAAATAGTCTCATCTGGCTTTGAACAGGAACCATCAACATACGCATGTGTACCATCTTCAAATGGAACAGGTGAAAGGTCAGGACATATACTTGAGGTTTCATGAATGCCAAACAATCATGGTCAGCTGAAACCAAATCAGTGTTTTCAGATAGAAGTCTCTGCAATAAATCCGCCGGTGAATTGGGTGTTGACACAGTTTTAATGGTGAGATTTTGTTTTGTCACAAAGTACAGCTTCATAACCAGAACACATTTGTGCCATCATGTGTTGTGTCTGAATGTTATTCAAAATAGTAGTAACCTGATGCAATGTGTGCCAATTAAGAGGATGAGAGAGAATTATCTTCTCAGTATCCATGCTGCCACAGTGACTACAAAGAGGTAGTTAGGCATACCTTGATCAACCAAATCAAAAGTTCAGACAGGTAGGCTACAGGACGATAATTACCACCATGCTCCCGGGCCAAGACCCCTGATGCTGGGCTGCCACTTTCAGAGGCGGAAAGGTGAAATAGCAGTGTGTACTGTGGCAGGCACAAAGCTGGAGCTGAGTAAAGGGCTGCATTGAGGTGTACGCGAATAATATTTGTGATTCCTCATGTACAGGAATGCTAATAAGCCTGAATTTACACTACCCATGTAGATTACCAAGAAAAGGAATCACAATTGACACTGTACCCACAACAATGTAACCAATTTTTTTTATTTTCCTCATTGTTTGGTTTTGGATACACTCACTGTGGTGAGTGTATACCATAATAATGAATCTTAATGCATGCAACTACACTTCATCCTGGTCATGGTCAGACACAAACCGGAGACACACTCTGGGATGTTAGTTATGCATACAATGCATACACATTCGCACAGTCATTCCGACCAATACTATAGCCAGTATTACTAACCCTAACCCTACTGGCATGTTTTTTGAGAAGTGGGAGGAAACCAGAAAATCTGGGAAAAAAAGAACAGAGACATAGAGAGAACATGTAAAACTCCTCAGACTGTAACAGACAGTAAAACTCCTAAGACAGTACCAGACAGCAACCCAAGCACAGAATTTAACCACCAGCTAACAAAACCCTACTGAATAATGATTTACTCCAAAGAGTATTCTCAGTAATATAACAGATCAACAGTTGAATGTCAGCAGTTATTTGGTACATGTTACATTATTAATTGACTGCCAAAAATGAAATTATAAGAAAAATATATATTGACCTTTTTTCCCAAAATTTTTGATGAATTCTAAAAACTTGTACCTAAGAACTGCTTCTGTAATCATTAAGACTTTGATGTTCATAGTGAACATCTATTCAACACACTTTAATGGCTGTCTGACTTTGAGTATACTATTTTAGAACAGTAAAGATTTATGATCTTACTATCTGGTGTCACCCAAAAGAGGATGGGTTCTTTCATGGTTTCTTCTTCATTTCATCTTGAAGAATTTTGCTTGATACTGTTGCCTCTGGTTTTCTCTTTAGGGATCTGAATATAAATCTAGATGCAGATTTCTGTATTTGTGATAATGTATATTGATAAAGTACTATACAAATTAAATTGAATTGAAATTAATTGAACTGTTGGACAAAGGTAACATTTTCCCCATAAGGTGCACTCACTTTACAAAGGCAAGGCAAAATAAAAGGGAAATTATCGACACACTGTGCTTGGCAAACACTCAGCTGTATACAACGAGCAGGTACAACTGTGGTCACAAATGATACATAGACTCTGGACCTGTCTCCATTGCTTATGTTAGCATTTGAGCTTTCTGGTTGCAGAAACATGCACGTAATTCTAATATCTTTGGTAACACAGTCAACCTGTGACACCCCTTCTACTATAAAATGTTGCAGTCCCAAGAAATTAGTCTCTGTTATGTTAAGATAATACAACCCGAATTCCAGAAAAGTTGGGAGGTTCTTTAAAGTTGAATAAAATGAAAACTAAAAGACTTTCAAATGAAACAGTCACAATGCAAAACCACATACTGCAGCCATTACAACAGCATGGTAGCCATCATATATGATGATGTCACACTAAAGTCAGTAAAATGTATATCAAGTTTAAAGTAATATATACACATACTTCTCTAAGAAAAATATGCTGTATATTAGACACAGAAATAACTACATTAGCTACTGCAGATCAAAGCATAATTTGGCTCCTAATACTGACAAGGAAAGAGCTGAAGCTGTCAAAATAATCATGACAATAGTCTCCCTGGTTTGATAAATTATACTCCCACAGAAGGACATATACCTTCTGTCCATGGCCAAAAATCTAGATACCCAGTGTGGTTATATGAGATGAATATAGGTCTCTATTTGTTTAAGTAATGATCCAGGATGAAAATCTAGCCTCACATTATCCTAAAACCCCAGCCTACTGGATTTATGTGCCATCACTTTTTTGTTGTGATGTATGCACAGTAATAATATACAAAAAGAATTAAATATATAAATAATACAGTGAATGTGCCCTCGTTGATAAGAGATGGAATTGATTTAGACTTTCTTCATCTCAGCATGCACGAATTGCTGATGGAGCCAGTACAGACACAGAGGCATAAACCCTTCACACCTATTGCCACACAGATATTTTAAGATTTATTCTAGATCAGTATCAGTGTGTAATCTTGTTGTAGTTCATTCTTGGAATGCTAATAAAAATGACCTATATCTTTAATCTTCAATACAAGCTGCTGTCATGATTTAATTATTGTACTGTTCAGTTACAATGCTCCCAACCTGCAAGTTTGATGTTCAATCAGAATACACTATAAGGGTTAAAAATGACCAATTACCATATCTTATTTTGGACTGTCTCAAATAAACAGGATAGTGTGGCATTTAAAATAGTGCCTGATAGATTTAAGATTTTACTATTAGGCTCAAGTAAGATTGTTTCACCTATTTTCCTTTAAATGCTAAGTTTTTATGACTAGCCATAGCCAAGTATGGTTGTAAAAATAACAAACAGACACTTACAAATAAGCATGGACAAATGTAGGCAACTTGTACAGATTATAGTTGCTTGGGAGGTGCAAATGAATATTCTTTCCTATCTTTAGCTTGCATGCTAGCTTTATATACATTACTTTTATTTAGTTGCAGTCAGTTATGCTGTCCAATCAGCTTTAACTTATGAATCTGCAAAACAATTTGGTTGATACATTAAGAAATCCCTATTCCTGTAATTGATGAGACAACCAGTCAAATGACAGACAGGTCTGTAAATGAGTTTTAGTACCACTATTATTTGAGATGTATCTCTCTTCTTATGCCATGAAAACAGATGAGGAATGGGTAGAACATTAACTGACAAGGTTTTAATGAGAATCACTTGATTCCCCCATGGTGTTCCTCTTCATCAGGTTGGGGTACAAAATTAATTCAAGGCAGGTTTTCCTATAAAGATATATTTCACTCCTCATGCTTTTTTTTCTCAGCTAGAGTCAAGGAGCAGACCCACTATCATACCAGACATATCTACTGTACTTGCTCTGGCTGCAATTTTCATAAGATGGCAACTCCCATTTTGACACGAAAGAGTATTCAAAAATGCTCAGTGGGAGTGAATGGTGCCATTTTGTCCACTCACATATACAGTAAATGGGACACACTTACAGTGCTGCTGTGAGTCTAAATTGGATGAATCTATAGGATGAAGGTAGAACAGTCAATGCTGTTTGTTTCTTACTAGAGCAATAATGTGGAAAAATATATAGAAATAATAAAATTAATAAATAAAAGATATACATTTGCCATGGCCCAACACAAACCTAGCCTCCAATTTGGAAGACTTGTTTGTGTTTGGATGGACCTCTTGTCAGTCATTTTCTAGACACTCCTCAGCACCTCATCACTCCTAAATGAGCAAACCCATTGCAACAATGTATCTCTCCTGTGCACATACAATGTATCTCTCCTCACTATATACTTAACAACAGCTCAATAAAAATTAAGAACAAGAAACAGAGTAAAACCAGAAATAAATGCTTACAGGGCTTTTCCAAGTTTGATTAATTTATTAGTAGTGAATGGGATGAAGCTGTACACAGAATTAGCAATGTTGCCCCTGGACAGTTCTGTAAACACAATTTGTATAAAACATTGAATTGGTTGATTGCCTGGCTTAACATAAAGAATCAATCTCATTACAAAACAAACAAACAAAAACAACAGCAAATGCATTTGTAAATCACTATGAGTAGAATTTTGCATGTTTATAGAGTTGGATCATGGGCTTCAAGCAGCTGAATGGCCTATCTTTTATCTAGCAATGCTAACATGCTACTTATCAGAGCTTAGAGTTCACAAGAAGAAAAGAACATTGATTGCACTAGTAACCATCTTTATAAAACATTATGAGCAATCTCTTGTTTGTTTATAACAAATTCAGAAATATGGATTTCAAGCATCGGAATGGGATGGGTTTTTTTTAGTTGGTAATGCTAACATGCTAATTATTGTAGCTTAGAGTTCACAGAGCTTATTACAAAGAAAAAAGAAAATGCACTGTGAACATTCTCATAATTTATTTGCATCTTTGCAGCGTTATAACTTGATGTGATAGCATGACGGACCTTGCTAATGCTAACTAAGTTAGCAAGGTAACTCTAGATGAACCACCATTCTGAAGGTGGTGCGTTGTGTACATGGACAGGATTGGGGCAGGTTCAAGGAACAAAAACATCATTTAGATCTTCTTTTAAATTTAGAAATCTTATTATGACAAATTTTGACAAATCTTACCTAATGTAACTTTATGATACATTATCAAAACCTTTTAGTTGGGCTTCAATGCTGAACATTAAAAGAAAAATTTGTAGTGAAATCAGCGTCACCAGATACTGAACCTGAATTTGTAATGCTTGGGAACAAAAACATGTAATTGTGATGCTGAAGATTTTTAGTGTGAATCTTAATATGTTATTGTTTCTGAATTCAACTATCTGAATTAAGGTCTTGAAAATAAAAAATATTTATGTTAGAAAATAGTATGATAAAAAATATATGATTAAAAAATAAAAGCAATTCAGGTTAAAAAAATCAGGTAGCAAAAAAATCAGTTTAAAAAAAACTGAAGCAGTTGAAAATTCATGCAGTCAAAAAAATCTATTTAAAAAAATAATTAAGATGCCAGTGTCTCACTGGTTTCCACCATGCCGAATTTTTGCCTAGATGAGGGCGTGGGCAGGAACTCAGGCAGAAACTCAGGCAGGACTGGAGATGCTGGAACAGGGCAGGCTCGGTGAGTGCGACTGGAACTTGAGCAGGCTCGGTGAGCATGACAGGAACAGGAGCATGTTCGGCGAGTGTGACAGAAACAGGAGCAGGCTCGGCAAGCACGACAGGAACAGTAGCACACTTGGAGACTTGAGCTGCCACAGGAATGAGTGCTGTGACTTGAGCTGTGGCAGGAACAGGCACTGTGACTTGAGCAGGAACAGGCGCTGTGACTGTGACTGGAACTGAAACAGGGATAGGCTTCGTGACTGGAACTGGAACAGGAGCGGGAGTGGGTTCCATGACTTTTACAGTACTTTTGACGTTGAGAGGAACAGTCTCTGTGACCTTGATGGGAACAGTCTCTATGAACTTTTTAGGAACAGTCTCTGATTCTTGAGCTGTGAGTTCTACTGGAACAGGCTCTGTGACTTGTACTTGTACTGGAACAGGCTCTGAGACTTGTACTTGAAAGGGAAAAGGCTCTGTGATGAGTACAGGAACAGGCTCTGTGACGAGTACGGGAACAGGCTCTGTGATGAGTATGGGAACAGGCCTTGAGATTTGCACTGGAACAGGCGTCGAGACTTGTACTGTAACAGGCACTGAGTCGTGTACGGGAACAGGCTCTGTGACGAGTATGGGAACAGGCCTTGAGACTTGCACTGGAACAGGCGCCGAGATGTGTACTGTAACAGGTGCCAAGATGTGTACGGGAACAGGCGCTGAGATGTGTACGGGAACAGGCGCCGAGATGAGTGCGGGAATGGGCACTGAGACTTGCACTGGAACGGGCGCTGAGACTTGCACTGGAACCGTCTCCATGGCCGTGATGTGGACAGTCTCTATGGCCTTGAAGTGGACTGTCTCTGTGGCCTTGACAGAAGAGGGCTTTGGCTCTGGCCCGGTGACTTGGATTGGAATTAGCTCCATGTTAGCAATTGTGGCTTGAACTGGAGCGGAGGGACCTGTACAGGAACAGGCTCTGTGACGAGTATGGGAACAGGCTTTGAGACTTGCACTGGAACAGGCGCTGAGACGTGTACAGGAACAGGTGCCAAGATGTGTACGGGAACAGGCGCTGAGACGTGTACGGGAACAGGTGCCGAGATGAGTGCGGGAATGGGCACTGAGACTTGCACTGGAACGGGCGCTGAGACTTGCACTGGAACAGTCTCCATGGCCGTGATGTGGACAGTCTCTATGGCCTTGAAGTGGACAGTCTCTGTGGCCTTGACAGAAGAGGGCTTTGGCTCTGGCCCGGTGACTTGGATTGGAATTAGCTCCATGTTAGCGATTGTGGCTTGAACTGGAGCGGAGACAGGAATAAGCTCCTCGTGAGCAACTGTGGCTGAAAGGGGAGCAGAACTAGGAACTGGAACAGGCTTCCTGGGAGCGACTTTGGCTACAACTGGAGCAGAAACAGGAACAGGAAATGGAGTAGGCTCTGGGAGAGCGACTGTGACAGGAGTAGTTTCTGACCCTTGTGGCAATCCAGACTTGGGTTCAGGCATAATTTTGGTCACAGGCTCAGGTGAAGGTTTCGCCCCTGGAGTGGTTTTGGACTCTGGTGTGGACTTGGACTTGTACTCTGGCGCAGACTTGGAACAGGACTCAAGTGTGGACATGAAACAGAACTCTGGTGCGGACTTTGGCTCTGGTGCGAACTTTGGCTCTGACGAGGACTTGGACTCTGGTGCGAACTCTGGAGCGGTAGCCTCCTTTTCGGCCACATGAGGGAACGCAGGAGCTGTATCATCCTTTTTGACCACTTGAGGGAGTTCAGGAGCAATAGCCTCTTCTTTGGCCATTTGAGGGGGCTCTGGAGCTGTTGCCTCACCTTCGGCCACTAGAGGGGGCTCTGGAGCGGTTGTCTCATTCTTGGCCACTGGAGGGGGCTCTGGAGCGGTGGCCTCCTTTTTAGCCTCTGGAGGGGGCTCTGGAGTGCATGCCTCCATCTCAATGTGATCATAAAACCACCCGAGTGCTTCACCAAAGTCTTTTGGATTATTTAAAAATGGGTGCTCCATGCTGATGAGCTTTACAGTGAACATACGTGCAGGTCCAATGAGCCAACAAATCATGCACCTCACCCAGATTAGGTCTGAAGGCCTAGGCTCCACCAGACTGTCCTGGAACAATTTGCAATGGAGTAGAAACACGGTGGGAGTATCCCTCGCCCCATCATATGGCTCAGGCGGCTCCATCTCCCACTGTTGTAGAAACAGGGTGGGCATGGTGGTCATACACCCATCCTGGATCCATGGAGATCCTGCTGCGTCTCAGTTTGGCGAAGCATTCTGTCATGGCACTCGAAATGGTGAAAGCACAATGCGTGTGGCCACGTCCTCAAAGCGCTTGTTAGCGAGGAGCAAATCCTGACACCTATCATGTTCTGCAGCCCATTTTAAACCAACCATGTTTGAATGGCCCAGGTTGAGTCTGATCTCCAACTCTGTGCTGCATTGAGCCACTGCACTTTGGGAGTAGCACTCTTTCTTATTATGGAGAACTGAAAGTAGGCTCTAAGTTAGAACCGACAGGAAAATACCCAGTACTGGGTACCCTATTTTTTTTATTTCAGTTCTGTTTATCGGTTCTTAAACTCTGCATATCTGCAAGGACATGCGTGGCTATCTGCCAGGACTTGTTTTAGGTGAATACATCATGCATCGACACACAACAGTCATTTGCTAATACAAAACCCAGCATGTGTCACAACATTGTGAAAGATAGTCAGTCAGAGTCAAAAGTGTAGTTTCACTTTAATAAAGAAAATGACAACAACTGAATTTATTCTTAACCCTCTATTCTCCATAGTGGCCACTGATGGCCTGCTTGTATTTCACTGTAATGCTTGCAACCAGTTCAATTTTTAAGGAAAGATCTGCTATAGTAAAACACTCATTCTTGAAATCACATCCATGTGGACTTGATGATACATAAACACCATATTTTTAATTTGAAAAATAAAACAGGGTGTGGTTCCATTGACATTTCTGAGGTATTTCGTAGTTTTATGTCACAAATGCCACAAACCTGGCTATGGAAATGAGCTTTAAGGAGGATGTACAGCTACAGATTTTAATATGTGTAGCTGTTACTAATACATATTTTATATCATGTTAAATTACAATTCAAACAAAACAAACTTGTAATTTTCATTTTTCATTAGTTTTCTAAATATAACCATTTGTTTACAGGACAAAATAAAAATGACAAAATGAAAGGAATTTCTTTATTATTCTCAGTGAAACACTGCAGTGTTCTAGAATTCTCTTGGGGTATAGAGGGTTAAATAACAGAACTGCTGCAGAATATAGATATTTTTTGTTATCTAAAGATTAATTTTTTTTTTTACCTTTATCAAACAGAAAAGGGGAACCTATAAGAGCCTTAATCAATAAGCAGAACCAGAACCAGAACTGATAAAAAATTCAAATGATACCCAACACTGGTCTTCCTATACATTTACATTTACAGCATTTGAAAGATGCCCTTATATTCTGATACTGGCTCACTAGACCTGGGCTAAGAATACTATCACACTAAAAACTGTTGGCAAGCAATACAAGAATCTAGGTCCAACTGAGTCAAGTAGATAGTATGCAAAAGTCACTACCTTAGCAGTAGAGAAGAAATTCAAGATTCAAAAAGTACACTACTGTACCAATACAGCATGCTATACATGCTGTACCAAGTGTTTTATCCCCCGTTCAGTGGTATCAAGGCAGCTAGGTGACTTATGGCCATTAAACAAGGGTTGAGGTCAGTAAAAACTATGAAGTAGAATATCGTATTGTGGCAACTGAGGGCAGAGAGAGCCCAGAAGCACTACTCATAGCTTTCTACCATGGTTTGGGAGAGCAGATCAAGGATTAGCTGGCAGAGACAGATTGGGGAGCCATCTTGATGGATCTTATGTGTCTGGCCTTTTGCCAGTGCATTTGGGATAGAGAGAAAGAAAGTGAGAGTATGTGCCTTCAGGCAATGACAACATCACAATTTACCAGGGAACATTGTGCAGCCATGGAAGCCAGCAAATGAACTAGAACAGATATGTTAGAATCTACCCAACCTAAAAAGCCTTAGAATCTTTCTAAAAAGCTTCATGACCAGAGACACAATAAAATAAGGACAAATATAGACGATGCATGAGAAAGATGGAGACAGCTAAGACCCCAGAAGGATTTTAAAACAGATACAGAGTTGGCTAACTTTCTCCTGAACAGGTAGCCATTAACTTCAGCTAAGATTAGTTAACCTTAATTAATGTGTCATGGCTACTAGTACAGATGGGCATTTTAAGTCATTTTAAAATTTGAGTACTTGCATTCATACTCTGTTGTCCTTGTGCATCTGGTTTATCAAGCGGGCAAGTATTTGAGACACACAGCTGGTGAAGTGATCTCTACTAGTGCAGCTGATGCCATCATGCTAACACAGGATACTGGTAAGTCGTTAGTCACACCGGATCGGCTAGCTGGTCCTATCTGCTCTCTGGACTCACCGGCACCTGGCCAGAGTCACTGGCTACACTTGCTACACAAGCTGCTGCACTACACAAGCTGCTCAGTACTGGAGGAGGACACAGTGGACATACGGAGGGCACTACATAACTCAGATTTGTATTGGACTGCAACAAGGAAGAACAGTAGGCTACTACTCTGAAAAATAAATGTGAAATGATTTATACGTTAACTGTTAAATTGAGCAATATTTTATCAGGTCCTGGAAAGTAGTAACTCCAACTCCAGACTGTGTATTTTCGGAGCTGTAGGCTTTTGTTTTTGGGATTACCATACATAGCCAATCATGAATCTAGCTACCATTATTCCACGAGACTGAAAGTTTTAGATTTGTGTGCAGACATTTTCCAAATAGCACGAGGCTTATTCCAGTATTCCTTATTCGTTGTATATTTCTAGGGAGCTTCTTCCATGTCGCAATTGCAATCTACAGCTATGTATGTAGTTAACTTCTAGTTAATGTCATGAACATTTAGACTGTTTTGGACTTATTTGCTAATGTTTACTTAAACAGTCTGTTCAAGGCACATGCATCCTGTTTCAGCCTCCCATTCATAACATTTAACATCTGTGTGATGGTTTGGAGCATGCCCTATGGTTGATGGTAATATAAAACATTCATTTCCATGGCCTTGACAGAGTTATAAAAAGTCTACATTTCCTGGTTTATAATTTTCAAATAATAACAACATTGCAAACGTATTACTTAGCTGATTAACTTACAGTGTAGGACTGATCCTTGCTTGCCATTGTCAATGTTTAATGTTACACTTGTCTTTGGTGGGGCCGGGGGAGACTAATCTCTCTCCAATTTTTAGAATTTGGACTGCAGTTGCTTCTCGGTATCCTGCACCTAGCTTAAGAATGGCTTTTAAATAATTTGCTTTAAAACCTGCGCATATAAAAGCCATGTACATGCACTTGATACAAACATGCAGAACAGCATACACCCATGGATACTGTTCTGTGCAATCACAGAGCAGAAATGCTCTCTCATGAGGATGCTTTTCCACTTGTGGATACTTTCATTATTCCATAACACTATGTGTTGTAGTGATGAAAGTTTGTAGTCAATTAGCCCTATTTCAGCAACCTGCCAATGGCAACTGACATCATTCATTTTTAACATTAACATTTTTAACATTAACGTAGATTTTTCTGAGTGGTGAGTGCTAATTTTGGACCCTGGCCCCATGTCAAGCATAGCCTTAAGTTCATCCCAAATAACTTTTTTTGTGTTTAGGTAATCCGAACAGGCAGCTGCGTACAACCACACCACTCAATGTGGTGGTCTGTGAGGTTCGTGCAACTGGGTAGAGGTGAAAAAACATCAGGAAATTCCTCCTGCAACGTGGCAACCTGTGCTCTCTGAGACAGTGAAAGGTGGTCTCCACAGGGGAATTTGAGGGGAATATGAAGAATGTAATAAATTTCATTTTTGCTGGTAGATGATCCCTCCTCCCAGTTTTCCTGAATAACGTCTAAGATGCCATGAGGCTTGCATAAAACAATTCAAACAGGGAAAACCCTGTGGAGGCTTGCGGGACCTCTTGTACTACAAGTCCATATGAGATCATCACAGGTCATCCGATGCCCCTACCAAGCACTATCAATCTAGGACAAGGAGATGCGCATCTCACTTCTGATACACTGATGAAATATTGTGAAGAGCTTGCTGAAGCAACTACGTGTCGTGGAAGCACGGACCTCTCCTGCAAAGGGAGGCCAAGCTATAGCTCCAGGACAGTAAGTCATGAAAATCAAAAACCACACTGCTGGTCTACTGGAGGCGTAATATAAAGGCCCCTTTCAAGTCCCAAGTCCTCTTAGTAACTGATTATGGAGTATTGTGTCAGGGATGCAAGACTTGGATATATGCTTCACACTGTACAGTGACTATACCACCTAACTATGGACAGTTTGTGTGGCTTTGAGAGGAGATCTTTGAAATGATCCAGTGGCATTTAGGCCTCAGAGGTTAAACTCAAAGTGAAGCTTCATTTTCCCCAATATGTAACGTCTTCTCAGTGGACAGGACCCAAGTTAGGCAGGGAAAGACTGTGACCATTTACAGTGGTAGTTTATTTTTAAACCAAAAATTTTTGGCATTTGGAGTGTCTTAAAACATTCAGAAAAATGGGAAATTCTTGTTATTTTAATTTTTGTGTCCACTAAAGATATTGCTGTTTGTTTGTGTGCGTGTATTTGTGTGTGTGTTTTGCAGGGATCACAGAGTGACACGTAGCTAAGCTTGGTGAAAAAGCAGCAGGAGGATCAAGCATCTAATACCATCAGGCCATTCCTTGGTTACCAATTGGCCCTGAAATGTGACACATTAACCTTGCATCTTTACAAGCTGTGCTGCTGAAGGGTCCTACTGTCTTTACTATCCTCATAACACAAAAAACAGATCTCACATACATAACTAAAATCTCAGACTTTTTGATTGTGAGAGAATCTCAATCACTAGTTACATGTTGTATAATCCTGTGTATGTGTCCACTGGTCCTTGGAGTTATCTGATTAAGCCTCTTAGGAAATCACCTGCGATTTTGAGAGTTACTACTTGTTCAATCAGATTTGAAACATGCTTTTCAGCTCCTGAGATTACAATTCAGGAGACAGGTGTTTACCAATTAAACATTCAACTTAAAGGTCTACTATGTAGGATTTTAAGGGTATCTATTAGCAGAAATGGAATGTAATATTCATAAAGTATGTTTTCATTAGTGTATAAATACCTGTACCTACAAAGCATTGTTTTCATAAGCTTAGAATGAGCCCTTTATATCTATATAGGGTGTGGATCCACTTCCAGTGAAGGTCGCCATGATGCGCTGCCATGTTTATACATTAGTCCAGGACAGGCAAACCTCTGGAGAGCACCTTCTGCATTTTTACAAGCAGCAGCATGAAGTCGGATGGAAGCACTGGAAGAAAGACAAAGACTTTCTGTCTTGCTGTCTGACAAGTTTGAGAAGCCGAACTTTGTAAAAAAAAAAAAAATGGAGGATCATACTTATTTAACACATTATTTAACATAGATAATTTAACACAAGAAACAGTAAGCGGGCATGAATCCTCTTCAATGAAGTGAAAGCATGAAGCAAAACAAAGTTGGTGAAAATTGGAACAGACAATGGCAGAAAACACAGACGAAAAAAACTGTGGCCTTTCCCAGATGGAAATGACGTAGGAGAGACAAATGTTTTCAGAGTGATGCCGAAGTTGCCTATTTTGTGCTGGACAGGTAATTGGATTTAAATAATATCAAAATATTGCTGCATGATACTGTTCCTTTGTAGTATTTATATAATTATTCATTAGCATTGCTGATGTTTTCCCGTGTAATGGCTCACATTATGCTGCAAGAGCACACCAACCTACAGACTACAGTAACATTGTTACAGGTAAAGCACAGAGCTGCTATGTAAATACCACTTTCTGTTGTGTTGTTATTGTTCACATAATGAAGACCAATATAATAAAGTAATTGTATAAATACAAACCTCCATTACTTATCTTTGCTTCCTTTGGAGTGCTTCCACTCTCTCCTTTTCTTCTTGGGCAGCAGCAGCTCCGTTAGCTCCCAGATCTGACTCTGACCTCTCCCCCTCCTTCCTCTCCATCTAACCTCAGTAACATTATTGGTTGGTCTATCCGATATTTGACTTTTTAAACAGAGAAAAAAAATGTATCCTGTTAACATTAGTAATAAAGCACTAGCACAACACCGAACACACCATGCTATATTACATGGAAGTAATAGCCTACAGTTTTACAGACTAAATATCTAAATACAATTTCAAAATATCTATATGAAGTAACTTTATCAGTTTACTGGTTACTCCATGCAGTGACATATGATATCATTTTTGAAGCACTTGGAATATACGCTGCAGCCTCCTGATGGCCACCATACATTTTAATACACCCACTAATACTATAAGTGAGGAGTCGAAAATTCTCAAAATATATAAGGGGAGATTTGGAGCACTTCCAGTCAGATTTAATCTGTTAATGATATTAAGATGTTGCCATTTGACTTATCCAATAATTAACTCTTGTTATTGACAAAACATTTTTCAGGCTCTGTTTACATTAGCTCAACACAGTCTATTCTCAGGCCATGATGATTGTATTCCACACCCTGTAAGTGTTCCCACTGGCATTGCATGGCAAGGATCTCAGCTTGTAACACTTGTGCTTTGCTACATACAGACATCTCTCTTTTAATGTCATCGCATGCCACCATGCTACAGGACTAAGTATTACACAATGTTGTAATCCTGGGTTGCCAGTTGTAATCAGATATATCCTCCTCTCCGTGTGTTAATGACATTATCACTCCATTTAGATTTCCTTGGTGCATAGAAAACTATCCTAGCAGATTCCTACCCTGAGGTAAAATTTCTAAGGCACTGTGTGTTTTCAAAATTGAGCTTGATAAAAATCATTTGAGAGATGTCCTCTGACTCAATTTATAGTTCCTGATTGTATTTGCGAACCTAAGTCCTGGATAAGCTGGTTATTAATTAATGAATTCTGAACGAAGTCCCAGCTCATTCTGGCACCTATTGGTGAACTGCCTGCTAGGTTCAATAGTCAATGTTCATTGATTTATCTACTTCTGTCCATAAGACCTCAATCATATGTTAAGCCCAGAGTGGCAGAAAAAAGCTTGTGACCACTCCTCATTTTATTTTGATATATTGGCCATACATATCTAACAGAGGCTATAATGTGTATGTTGAGCCTGAAAAGAAACCCTGAAGGACTAGACAAGATCACATTTATCGTTATGTCCATGCCGCCTTCACTTTTGGGTTAGTGTGTCCTGTAAGTCATTCACTAATGGGTTAATATATCCTATAAGTCATCATATCCACACATGTTTTAACTCTAATTTGGACCATCCCCTGGGTATATCCCTTTCATCATCAACCAACTCGGATTCTAGCCCTTGCGTTGAAAATCTAACTGGTAGTCAGACCTTTTGGAGTAGTTTCCTAGGTGCTCATCTTCCTAATTATGGTTATGGTTAGTCTTGACCAAATTCCTATGTTATCTGATGGAGTTGAGAAATTGGCTAATCATGCCACACAAGCCATAAATCGTATCTACAGTACGCTGAAATCCCACTGGATGATGATTTTGGAAAATTGACTTGCACTAGACTATATTTTAGCATAACGGTTGGTACCTGTTCTGTAGAAGGCCCTGAATACTGCATGAATGTAGTTAATTCTACTAATAATTTGACTAATTAAATTAAGGATTTAGATGAACTGTTGATCATGTTGCACATATCGATCAGGTGATTGTTTAGGCACCTGACTAGGATCCTGGTGTCAATACACTCATGAAGTACTAGATATGTTTTATGGCATTTTGTGTCATCCTTCTGTTAATCTGTATTATGATTCATTGCTCTGTCTGTGTGTTTCCAAAAGTGCAAAATATTACTATATAAAATATTACTAATTATTAAATATTATAGGAACTGATCCAAATATGTAACATGGGATTATTCTTCTTTTTATGACTTTGTTTTCTTATACTTGGTACACAGATAGAGACTTATCTTTATTTTGGCATGTGTAGATGGGTACCCATCTGGCCAGAAGTTACATCATGACTCTTTTGACTAGAAGGTTTAAGCTTGCTTTTGTGGACAATTTAGGCTCATCCAAAGGGGGGAGTTGTTATTTTGGTGTTCTTTTCATTTCTTTTTATGATATTTTTATTTATTTAATGATGATTGTGTGTGAACCCATCAGACTCTCCTTCTCTCTGATGCTGTATGTGAAGTTCAGTTTCTCTCTTGCGCAAAATAAAGTTAACCTAGATTTTGGTGGGAGACTTCTGTTTTTTGAGTCATCTTAAATTATTTACAATAATTACAACAATTCATTTTACCTTCTCACCGTTTCCTCCAGTAGCCGGACAATAAGTTGCTCCAGTACTACTGCAATATCCTTGGATATTCATGCGCCTCTGCCAGCAACCACCTCTTACAGGCGTGAAAAATTCCTTTTCAGTGGCTTTATTGCTTCACAGTCTCACTCTGACACACACACACACACACACACACACACACACACACACACACTCACACACACACACACACACACACACACACCTATCCAGGTACTCTGCTTTTTCTTTATTTCTTTGGTTATGGACTTCTCTCTGAAAGCACACAAACGACACACATAAGTAAACTGCTCTAACCAA
>JAQMYM010036233.1:0-18657 GCA_030014255.1 Parauchenoglanis ngamensis | reverse complement strand
TTTGATGAAAATTACAGGCCTCTCATCTTTTTAAGTGGGAGAACTTGCACAATTGGTGGCTGACTAAATACTTTTTTTGCCCCACTGTATATACAGATTATATTGACATATACAAGATATTTAACCTTGACAGTTCCACACAAATTTAATGAAACTTTTTTTAAACCTTTTCATGTACTAATAGCATTAAAAAAGAAAGAAAGAAAGAAAGCAAAATAAATCCATAAACTGAGAGAAATAACACCAGTGATTTAACTAAGAATGCTGCTTTTTAAAAGGAGGATGGGCCCAAGCAGTGTGTACAAATCAGATCAGATTGCCATGGCATCTTCTTTTAATGCTGCCCAGAACTCCGTTATAAGCTAATAGATATAAGAGCAATAATGGCCCTTCTTCACTGCATGGTATCAGCTTGACTCAACCTGACTCTACTTACCTTTATGGTTTTTCAGTGGGCCTGAATTGTGAACAGTACCTGGTATCTGAATCTATTTTTGGTAGCACCTCCGTTGAGGTTCCAAGTGAACTGAACTGATACCAAAAGTTGACCTGAAAATGTTGCAGACTACTGAGTGTTCAGATAATCATCACGATCACTGTGTCATCATCAACAAGATGTCCTGAATAAACCCTCGATTTTTAAATAGTGTTATAAACTGTGGAGTATAATAAGAAAATATATGTATGTTTTCACTGCTTGTTCATGTGTGAGTGTGCACTTTTTATGGCTTTATGGCAAAAAGGCAGCATTCAAACTGTCAGAACTCTGGGCAAAGGTAACAGCATAAAATGCACTGTCAGTTTACAAATTATGAAAAAAGCTGCACTGTAAATGCTACAAATAGCGTAATGGTGAAGGCACAGTGTGGTCATGTCCCAAGTCCACAAATATTATTTGGGGGAAGTATTCCTGCAGGTAAATCATATAAAATTAGCCAGTCTTTAATGATATTTTACGTAACCCTCTGTTAGTAAAACCAATCACACTGCACTTTGCCCTCTGTATTTAGCAAGCATATTATAGCAGCCTCCTGCCTTCAAAAGAAACCAGTCGAGACCCCAACTTTTAGCAAGGCAGATGGAATCCTGCTTCAGTCCAAGTAATTCCATACCAAGATTGCATCTTGATGGCTTTTTTTCAAATCCATTGTGGTGGTGTACAAAGGCAAAATTATGAAAATTGTGTGACTATTCCAATACTTTTGAAGGGGCTTGTACTTCCCTCCTAGATGCAACAGTTGGTCTTTAGTGAAAGTCACAAGCAACAAAAGGGTCATTCATAATATCTTTTATTACAGACACATCTTAAACCTACATTTCAAAGTTAGGCACACGCAATAACCGCTAACACCTATACAACTTTTAAAAGACCTCAAAATTCTAACTCTTTCAAAAAGTCCACTCTTTCTTTTTTGAAAACTTCTTCTCAATTAAATACTATTAGCTATTCAATCTCCAATCAGACCTACAGAAAGAAAATGCAAACATTTGACCATGTGAATGGTTTTCATAGCCAACAACACATTTTGCTATTGTGGCAGGGTGTGCATTTGACATTATTGGTGGTGAGAGTACATGTGACAAAGAGCACAAATCTGTAGCCAGATGCCATTTAATTTCCCAGTAATACTCTTGAAATATTGCTGAGGTTATTTTATGCTAGCTGTTGATTGATCTTGAAGAGTGCCAATAATTCTGGAGTTGACTGTATAATAAAGCTTCCTAGTCGGTCAACTCTTCCAACTCTGCCCCAAAGCCCAGTCTCTCTGATTTCTTGTACGACGGCAGTTAACAAAGATGTTATAAAAATGATAAAATTCTTTGTACCTTTTGTCATGTGTCCAGTCTTGAACACTCTTGCCAGAGAATAGTAAGGAGGTCAAACTCAATCTCAGGCTCAGAGGTGATAGTCTGTATTACTGGGCCAACATAAAAAAAAACAGGCTATACAAAAAAAGGTTGTAGGGAATTAAGAACATGCACTATATAATTTTTTTTAAAACTCAGTGAACTGATAAATACATGTGTGTGTGGGGGGAGGGGGGTGCACGTGGGTGTGCAAGTGTGTGTGTTGGAGGTGGGTGTGGAATACATGTGTGAGGCACAGGTGTTTGTATCCAGTTTGGTCTGGATATGAATAAAGAAAGACAGGGCTTAAGGGCAGGGCACATCAGTAGCAATGGATGTTTGATCATAGACAAAATGGAATCTTCCACTCAGTTATATTCCTTTGCATTTTGATAAAATAATGATATTCAATCAAGTTTGGAAGCTGACAAATTTATTTGACTATGAATCGTGTTTGAATTATACACACATTAAATAGAATCATATTAGAATTATATACGCATTAAATAAAACTACAATCTTTGAGACAAGGTGATTTTTTTTTTATCTTCAACGGTCTAGTTTGGGTGAGCCTGTGCCCATGATAGGCACAGATTCCTGTTTTCGACTGACTAGAGAGGGACAATGTGGTCTTCTGCTGTTGTGGCCCATACACCTCATGTTTAAATGTGCTGTGTATGCTGAGATGCTTTTCTGCTCACCATGGTTGTAAAGAATGATTATTTCTTGTCCTATATCTTTCCTGTCAGTTCAGATCTGGCTATTTTTCTCTGATCTGTCTTATCAAAAAGCCATTTCCACCAACAGAACTGTAACTCACTCAATGATTTCTGTTTTTTGCATCAGAATGTGTAATCTTTAAAGATCCCAAGAATTCAGCAGGGGATTTGCAATTTCTGAAATACTCAAAATAGCCCTCCTGGTACTAACATTCATGCCATGATCAAAGTCACAGAGAAAATACTTTTTCTTCATTCAAATATTTGATGTCAACAAGAACTGAAGCGTTTGATCTATTTTTTTTTCATTGCACTGCTGCCACATTAGATATTTGCATAAATGTACAGGTGTTCCTAATAAAGTGGATGGTGAGTGTACATCTAGATTTGTTAAACAACTTAGAACATGGCACCTTTTTTTGAACCACCCCTTTTTCAAGCAATCAAAATATTGGAACATGTGACTGACAGGTGTTTTTTTATTGCCCAGGTGTGCCTGAATGATTGTTTAAACAAGTAATAGCTCTAATTTCTACTCTTGCTTTGAACCCTGGGTGAAGACTGCATTTGTTGTCAAAAAGGATGAATCAACATGAAGACTAAAGAGCTGAGTAAGCCATTTTGAAGCTGTGAAAAAAATGAAAAATCAATCATTGCATAAGCATTGAGCAGAGCCAATACAACAATGTGGGATCCAATTCCAAAAGCATGGGAAATAATATGATGTTTATTACCCCTTTGCTGCTATAACAGTCTCCACTCTTCTGGGAAGGCTTTCCACAACATTTTGGGATGCAACTGTGGAGATTTCTACCACTTCAGTGACAAGATCATTATTAAGGTCAGGCACCTATGTTGGGCAATAAGGTCTGTGTTTCACTTGACATTCTAATCCAGTCAGGGCTTTGTGCAGGCCTTGGCAAACCATGTCTTTATGGACTATGCTTTGTACACAGGGGCATTGTTATGCTGGAACAGGTTTGGGCTAAGACCCTTCCAGTAAAGGAAAATTATAATGCTACAACATACAAAGACATAATAGACAACTGTGTGCTTCCAACTTTCTGGCATCATTTTGTCAAAGGCTCATTTATGGATATGATGGTCTGGACTTCATGGTCGGTCCAATAGACTTAGACTTCACTTAGACTTAGACAATAGACATCACAAAGTTTTATACCGAACAATGGAACTATGCAAGGATGCCCACTCTCTCCCTCTTTATTTGCCATTTTTATTAAACTATTAACAGAAGATTTATGTCAGAAAACCTACATTAAAGGAATCCAAACACTAAACATATATCATAATATCAGTTTTCATACAGATTATGACATTCTGATGTTCTTACAAGACCTTGTTTCATCATTGCAAGAAACAATAAAAGTTATAGAATCATTCTCAAAAATTTCAGAATATTTAATTTCTTCAACTACATAACAGCTTGAATGTATGCACAGGCTACATCACACATGTAAACATCAATGTTTCCCTCAGGGTCACAGATCGGGTCAGACATAACTTTACTCCGCTACTCAAAAACAACACCATGACCTCCAATTCAAATTCAACCAACCCTTACGTGGTTCAAATCTCAAGATTCAACCGTTTACAAATTCTGTTGGCAAAACAAGATAACAAGAATTAAACTGACTACACTACAAAAATGAAAAACTCATGGAGGTGTCGGAGCTCCAGATTTTTACCATTACTCTCTAGCCAATCAGCTTCAATAATATATTTAAATGGACTCATCCTAACCCATCAGAAAACATTTGCTTAGATATAGAAGAAACAGTTTGCAAAGATGTTATGATTTCAGACTTACCATTCCTCAGCCACACAAACATAATTCATGTTTTAAAACACCAACAATAGCAGCAACTCTCACAGCCTGGTGGAAAGTTCACAAAATTACAAACACTGATCTTGCATCATCCAAATACACTCCCATCTGTATGAGAGCAAGTATAGGCAATAATTCTCAGCTATACTTTAATTGCTTATCAAACCTCTCACTCTCACTATCAAACCCTCATATGAACTATCAAATCTTTTCTTATTCACAATCAAGCCCTCACACATACGATCAAACTCTCCCACACGCATGATCAAACTCTCTCTCATTCACTATCAAACTCTCTCACACACACTATCAAACTATCTGTCACGTGGGTGGTGTTTGAGAATGATGTGGTCTTGAGCTACGGCAGGAACTTGCGCTGCGACTTGAGCTGCGACAGGAACTTGCGCTGTGAATTGTACTTGCACTGGAACAGGCTCTGTGATGAGTACTTGTGCGGGAACAGACTCTGTGACAAGCACTGGAACAGGTGTAGAGACATGTACGGGAACAGGCATAGAGACTTGCACGGGAACAGGCGTAGAGACTTGCACTTGTACTGGAACAGGCATTGAGATTTGCACGGGAACAGCCTCTGAAACTTGTACTTGTAATGGAACAGGCATTGAGATTTGCATGGGTACAGCCTCTGAAACTTGTACTTGTACTGGAACAGGCATTGAGATTTGCATGGGAACAGACTCTGTGACTTGTACTTGCACTGGGACAGGCTCTGTGACTTGTACTTGGATTGGAACAGGCTCTGTGACTTGTACTTGCACTGGAACAAGCTCCGTGATGAGTACAGGAACAGGCGCTAAGACTTGTACTGGAACAGTGACAAGTACTGGAACAGGCTCTCTGACTTGTGCTCTCACTAGAATAGGCTCTGTGACTTGTGCCCTCACTGGAACAGGAGAGGGTTCCATGACTTTTACAGTCTCTTTGACGTTTTGAGGAACAGTTTTAGCGACTCGGACCAGAGCGGGTCCTTTAGCCTGAACTGGAACATTGACAAAGTAATGGAACAGTATCTTTGGCAATGAAGTGAACAGTCTCTGTGGCCATGAAGTGAACGGTCTCGGTGGCCATGACAGGAGAGTGCTTTGGCTCTGGCCCAGTGACTTGGATGGGAATAAACTCCATGTAAGTGACTGTGCCTTGAACTGGAGTAGGACTAGTAACAGACTCCTTGTGAGCGACTTTGGTTGAAACAGGAGCATAGCTAGGAATTGGAACAGGCTCCCTGTGAACGACCTTGGCTTTAACAGGAGCGGAGCTAGGAACTGGAACAGGCTTCCTGTGAGCGACTTTGGCTGAAACAGGAGCAGAGCTTGGAACTGGAACTGGCTCCCTGTGAGCGACTTTGGCTGAAACAGGAGTGGGGCTTAGAACTGTAACAGGCTCCCTGTGAGCGACCTTGGCTTTACCAGGAGCAGAGCTAGGAACTGGAACTGGCTTCCTGTAAGCATCTCTGGCTGGAACAGGAGCAGAACTTGGAACTGGAACAGGCTCCCTGTGAGCGACCTTGGCTTTAACAGGAGTGGAACTAGGAACTGGAACTGGAGCAAGCTCTGGGAGAGACAATGTGACTGGAGCTTCTGACCCTTGTGGCAATCCAGACTTGGGTTCAGGCAGACTTCTTGTCACCTAATCTGGTGAAGAGTGAACAGGAACTAGAGTGGGCTCCATGAGAGCGGCTTTGGCTGAAACAGGAGCAAGCTCTGGGAGAGAGAGTGTGACTAGAGTTGCATATGACCCTTGTGGCAATCCAGACGTGGGTTCAGGCATATTTCTTGTCACAGGCTCTGGTGACGGTGTTGCCCCCTGCATGGACTTTGGCTCTGGTGTGGGTTTTAGCTCTGGCATGGGCTTTGGCTCTGGTGTGGACATGGACTTTGACTTGGACTTTCGCCTGGACCTGGACTTGGACTTTGGCACGGGCTTTGTCTCCGGTGTGGACTTGGACTCAGACTTGGACTCTGATTCTGGCACGGACATGGACTTGGATTCTGGCATGGGTTCCGGAACAGTAGCCTTCCTTTTGGCCTCTGGAGTGGCTCTAGAGCAGTTGCCTCTCTTTTTCGCCACTGGAGGGGGTTCTGGACCGGTAGCCTCCTTTACGGCCTGTCTTTTTGCCACTGGAGGGGGCTCTGGAACAGTAGCCTCATTTCTGGCCTCATAGAACACCCCGAGCGCTTCCCCGAAGTCCTTGGGGTTCTGTAGGCACGGGTGCTCCACACCGATAAGGCTCTCGGCGAACACGCGAGCAGGCCCAGTTAGCCAGCGAATCATACACAGTACCCAGATGTCATCAGCGGGCTTGGGATGCATCAGGTACTTAAAAAAGAGCTGGCATTGGACCCGAAATCCCAGAGGATAATCCACTCCATAATAAGGTACCGGGGTGCATAATCTTACCTTCTGTAAAAAGAAGGAAGGCATGGTGTGCATTCGGCCATCCTCCCATTCTCCTGCTTCGTCACTGGTCTGGCGAAGCATTCTGTCACGTGGGTGGGGTTTGGCGGGACACCTACGCAGGTGAGGTGAAGGCTTTGTAAAACTCATTGTTTTTATTTACACACACACAAGATGGGCAGAGGTACAAAAACGTCAAGCAAGAGAATAATCCACAAACATAAACAAGGTCAAGCGATCAGCAAACTGTACATCATAGGAATTCCATAACACAGGGTCAAAAAACAAGAAGCAGAGTCCAGAGACACGAGAAACAGAAACATGGGAAAAGGCTTGGCAATAGCATCGCGAGGCTAGACTAATGCTTCGCGAATATGAAGCGCAACCGAGAGTCATTATAAACACAGGCTGATTGTCCTATGATTGGAAGCACCGGCATCCAATTACTGGTTATGTGACCTGGCTGGGATTGTGCGCTCAAGGGAACTGTAGTCCTATGTAATTCGCGCCATAATGCGTTCGTGCGCGCTTCCGCGCTATGCGCGACGGAGACAATGAGAGCGCTGCGCACGCGACTGAGTCCATGATGCCTGCCGTGCTTGTGGCGATGGGCAGAATCGTGACAGTATCCCATGCACACTATCAAGCTCACTCATCCACACTATCAAACCCCCTTTTATTCACTATCAAACTCTCTCATTCACCTTCAAACTCATTCACTATCAAACTCTCTCACACTAACTATCAAACCTTCTCTCACCCACTATCAAACCCTCGCTCATTCACTATCAAAGTCTCTCTCTCACACACACTATCAAACTCTCTTTCATTCTCTATTATTGATAGAAGTTTGCATGTTCTTGCTTTTTTTTTTTGATTGGCTGAAAGATACTGACATTCATTTTTTTCTCTATTTCTCATGGGCTTATTCACAGAGTATGCAGACACAAATCTGGTTTGAGTGTCCTAACCTGGGTCTGCTATATAGCATTAGTTAACTTTGATTATTTTTGGAAACAAGAATGCTTTTTGCTTTTTTTTGTTTGTTTGTTTGTTTTACAAGTTAGCCATGTAGTTCCAGTGAAGGGACATGAAGATGTGTTTACATTGTCTTTTTAATTTGGAGGGAGTCACTGTCCCCCCAAAGATTTTTTCAAGACCTCAGTTAGAAATATCGTATAGTTAGCACAGGATGAAGTATCAGCTAAGACAGACCCAGTCATTCCAAAAATTCCTCAACAGCTTATTCTATACCCTGTGTTAACTCTTCATACATATCTCCAACTGAGGTGTTGAAATCTTGAATTTCTGCAAATGTAGTCACCATGTTTAGAAGGCTTAAGAATTCTCAGAACATCCTGCTGATTTTGACAAGTGACTGACAGACCAGTGAACATTAAATAAATAAATAAATGTAATTAAATGATTGTGATGTAAAATATTTGTTTCTTTACATATTTTTCTAAACAAATTTCATTTTAATTATATAATTACTATTACATATTTACTTAATTGTCACTTCACACCCTTCATAGTGTTATGTTCACCATACCATACAACCAACATTTATGGCAATCCAATCAATGTTCATGCCATCTGGTACTACACACCAATTAAACAATTTTGGAAAGATGTTACTGAGACAGTATCCCTCTTCCTGCATTGCCACATTTCAGTATCTTCCTCCCTCTGCCAATTGGAGACATATCAACAACCAACCTGAACAAGGAAACCAAGAGTTTACTCCTCATCTCTCTTACTGCCAAGAATTACAATTGCCAAGAAAACTATCCTCATTAATTGGAAATCATGGAACACCAAACATATTACACATTGGGAAAACTTATTAATAGATTATATGTCCATGGAAAATCTATCCAGCTCCAGCCAAAACACTACAATGGTTCCACAGTCCAACTGGTCAGATTGTAATACTTTCTTACAGTTGTGAGCTAAGACGACCAATAACAACACTGTAAAAGTGGTGTGGCATGGTATTCTCATGAGTTTATTAGAAAGTGAAAGCAAAGATCAACAAACAAAACACATGTCCAACTTGACAATCAAATCCAGTGGGGTGCTCAATGGTGAAACTTAGACTTGGTGTGAGGTGCAGAGGGGGAAAATGCCGGTGAAGAGCACTTCCGGGTTTTCTGGAGCTGAGCCGGTATGGCGGTGAAGAGGCATGGTGGTAGACGGTGAAGCAGCGAGAGAAGGAAAACTTCTCTCAGATGGTGTCACAGCATGATCTACTCAAGGGGAGTCTGTGGCAGAGATAAGGGAAACAGAGAGAACGCTCAGGTTACAAATTAGCACTGTCCATACTCACCCTGCCTCTTCGCCACCGTGTTTTTTTTCCTTGCCCTGTTTCACTGGAGGAACGGTGACTATTCTCCTCCAGCCATGCCAGATAGGGCAGCCCCACCTCTTTGCATTGCTCTTGTTTCCTAGCCCCATCCACCCTTTATGGTAGACTGGGGTTTCCCCGAGCTTTTGAGGATTCCCAGTGTGGCATCTCCGACAGGGCGGGGTTCTTGCTCTTAGACAGTTGGGTTGCATAGCCAGAGCCATCACACAGTTTTGATTCTATTACCTTTTTTGCCTACTACCAACCATAACATAAACAGTGTTTCACAGCTATACCAATATTAACACATACTAACTTTTTGCCCTTTGCACAATTCTTTGTAAACTCGAGACTGTTGTGTGTGAAAATACCAGATCAGGACTATAGTCCTAAGCTGATTGACCATCCCCTGTCTCCTGGTTGTTGGCTGCATGGGCAGGTGCCAATATGGAAATGATACTGTGGGTGGGAGCATGCCCCTGTGTCTGAGGGCTGGATCAGTGCAGGATGGTGTGTGTGCAGGTGAGGTTACGTAAAGATGTATGGCAGATTGTTCCAGAACCACACTTGTCATATGTACTGTGCACCTGTGCTGAAGAATAGTGCTGATATGCAAAAGCGTGCAACTCTGGGATGTATCAAGCAGCACAACATAACCACCTGCCCACAGTAAAAATTCTCCAGGAGGAGGTGCCAATGCTTAGAGCACTTATCGTGCCCTGCATATTGCATGCCACCTGTTAAAGAAATGTGGTTATGGTCAGGTGGACATCGAGGTGCTGAGAGGTAGCCTGAGGTGGTCACAGTGTAGGGAGGGATGATGAAGTGTGGTGGTTCTTGGCTTTGCTGGCATGCATGCCAATCTGTGCCTTGCCTTGCTTGTGCCTTGCTGCATGCTTTGCTGGTGTGCGTGTGTGTCTGGGTTGTACGGATGTGGTCATGCACACTCATTGTTGGTTACCATGTCTGTGTTGGCATCTACCTTCTTCAACATCTCAACAGAGGACTCAGTGAACAGATGGCTGCTTTTCTCAAACTATGACACCCAACATAAAGACTTTAATAACTTAATAGTGTCTTTATTTTCTCTTTCTTGTTTTGTTGTCTTCTCTGTTTTTCATGTTTTTATTGTCTTTCTCTTTTGTCACCCTAGTCTTATCTTTCATTAATAAAAAAAAATTAGGGATGGGAAGACAAATATGTTTTCCTTGAAATGCTTTTGTAAAGATGGCAAATTTTCTTTTCTTTTAAAAGCCTCAGGTCTTTTTCTCATGCTGTTTTAGCATTGATTTTGCACTGTGACGTTAATTTTAATATCTTTTAGGCCTGCTACTCTTTCCCAACAAATTATTTGATTACAATTACAATCAGGTACAATTAATACTAATATTCATAAAGTTGGTTCTGATGATATACAACTGATACATTTCTTGTTGTCCTCTTGAAAATCAGGATCTCCTCAAATGTGACTGTGAATAGAATGGGAGAGATGAAGCACTCTATTGCTATTCCCCTACCAAGTTGCCTTGTGTAATCCTGCAGCAAGTAGTATATATTCAAATCTGCATAGTAACTCCTGATGAAGTTTTTGACACATGCTGGCACATGAAAAACATCAAAGCTAGGGCAAGGCTTATTAGCTCATGTGGAACAGGCCCATATGCTGATCCCATTTTAGCCTTGTATGTTCCATACAAACTGAGAACCCAGGGACTCCAGCCTTATGGCTGCTTGTCTTTGTGTAGTTGTTTTTAATCACAGAGGAAAGAAAATCTTTCCTTCCACATTCAGCAGTGCAATGCTTTGGAATTGTATGCAATGGTAGATGATTCTTCTTGTTTTGGAATTAGGATGGCCACAGATCTACACTCTGTTGTTTCGAGATCACCCTCATCAATTTCTATAGTTCTTTCAGGACTTGAGGGCATCTTTTGAGGAGTTTGTATGGAATAACATAAGGCCCAGAGGCAGAGCTTGACCTAGCTCTTCTTACCATGTCTTTCACTCCGCTCAGCTTGGGTGGTACAACCTTGAACTCTGTGGCTGTAGTAGTTGATTGTGGCACATAGCCAGGCAAGTCAAGAGGGAGATGATTTCTTTGATCTGAGATCTGCTTCCTTTCTTCGCCTTTAAATTCTTTCTTTGCCATGACCAATGTGTGATGCTTTTTCTCCTCTAGCAAGCTTCTGACCAACTTATAAGGATCTGTTAGGAACTTTGAATGCTAACTCCCTTTCTTCTTTCTCCACTCCAGAGCGATGTTAGCAGCTTTTAACTTGCTTCTACAAGGTGTTCAGACCTACCCACTTATGTTCCTCCATTTTTTTACAAGCCTTGCATAGTGCTCTTTGTTTTCTCTGAAGCTGGAGGACTTCCTTTTGCCTTCTACTCTTGACTCTGGGCATGCATTCCCTCTACCCAATTTGAACAAATGTACTGAGGCCTTACTCATAGATGATACTAAAGATGATCAATTTGTTTTCCATATTGTCTTTGAAAGAGTTCTTCTTAATGAGTGCCAAGTCACTGTCCAACTTTCTCCAAATCTCTGAATCTTTTTCCTTTTCCCACAATATCTTCTTTTTCCTGCCAGGATATTTCTCCTTCCTTCCATCCACTGGCTGTTGGAGTCCTTTCTGCTGCTTGGAAGTTCACCAAAGAGGTGGTGTCAGGGGATTTTTTTTTTTTTTTAGGAATTTTGACTTTCTCTGACACGAAGGCAGCGTCCTTCAGGAAGCTCTTGATTGTGAGGCTCACAACACAATGGGAGCTGACTTCTAATGATACATTACTATACCTGCTATTTCTGGTGCAGCATGAGTGGCATCCTGTTACAGCAGCTCCCTCTCGTTGATTTTTTTTACTTAACTTGCTTAATCATGTTATTTTATCTTTTTTACTCATTGTCCATGTATATACATAATCTTGTTGTATTTGCACTGGCTGCTTCACTGTTTTACTTTTCATGTCCATGTTTGGGGACCCTAACCATTGCTCCATTGTTTACATGCAGGAACAGCTGTTCACACTCCTTAGTACTCCTAATACTCCTCTATGGAAGACTGTTCCATAATTGAGGGGCTTTGTAAGAGAAAGCTCTTCGCTGCTGTAGCCTTCACTATTCAAGTTACTAACAAATAGCCTGCACCTTTTGATCTAAGAAGGCATGGGGGTCATAAAGGACCAGAAGTTCGCTCAGATACTGAGGTGCAAGACCATTCAGTGCTTTATAGGTCAGCAGAAGTATTTTATAAATCTGTGCGAAATTTGATTGGGAGCCAGTGCAGTGTAGATAAGATAGGGGTGAAGTGCACATATTTCTAGTAAGGATCCTTGTGTGCATTTTGGACTAATTGTAGCTTGTTTATGCTCATACTGGAACCTCCAGACAGTAAGGCATTACAATAATCTAACCTAGAGGTAACAAAAGCATTAAATAGTTTTTCTGCATCATGCAGTGACATCATACTTCTTATCTTAGCAATATTTCTGAGATGAAAGAAAGCTGTCCTAGTGATATTATCCACATGAGCTTGTGGAAATGACAGATTGGAGTCAATAATCACTCCAAGGTCTTTTACTTTGGGACATGGTGAAACAGAAAGGCCATCCAGAGGTATTAAGTAGTTGGAAAACTTACTTCTAGCTACATGTGGTCCTAGTACTTATCAGATTACTATCTCATCAGAATTAAGTAGAAGGAATTTATTAAACATCCACTGTCTAATGTCTTTTACACAGTCCTCAATTTTCTTAAGCTGGTGTCTCTCATCTGGCTTTGCTGAAACATATAATTGTGTGTTATCAGCATAGCAGTGGAAGCTAATACCATGTTTACAAATAATATTACCTAGAGGTAGCATATATAAAGAAAAAAGCAGTGGGCCTAAATCAGAACCTTGTGGAACATCAAACTTCACCTTACTATGCGTAGAGGAGTCACCATTTATATCAACAAACTGATAATGATCAGTCAAATAAGACCTGAACCAGGAGAGTGTCGTTCCCTTAACTCCCACAACCTTTTCTAATCAATCAAGGAGAATAGTATGATCAGTGGTGTCAAAAGCTGCACTAAGGTCAAGTAACACAAGCAGCGAGACACAACCCTATTACATATTGACATATTGTTGTCTACCGAGTTGCTCATCAGATTGTCTGGATTTAAATTCATAGTTTGTAATTTTGCCTGATACTGTCACAACCTTGTCATTGAAAAAAGTCATGAAATCATTGCTACTGCATGTTGATGGTACGGATGTCTCTGCGGTGGTCTTATTCCTAGTTAATTTTGCTATACAGTAGTGTTAAATAAGAATCTAGGATTATTTTTGCTATCTTCTATTAGATTGGAGAAATGCGTTGATTGTGCAGCACTAAGGGCTTTCCTATAGCTAAGAAGGCTCTCCTTCCATGCTAATTTGAATACTATCAAATTATATAACTATATGAACTATATAAATGTGCCTTGAAGTTCTTGATGATCCGATAAACAGTTGATTTAGGTGCAGTCTTACTAGCAGTCCTTAAATGTGAAGCCCTTTTTGTGAAAAGCAATGATGACTGCACATGTTTCCTTGCAGATAACCATGGTTAATAGATTAAGAACAATAATTTCAAACACCACCCTCCCTTTAAAGCATCCAGTCTGCTTTTCTAACTCAATCTGCTATTCTAACTCTAACTCATCTTGCACTCTAACTAAGCAGAGTGCAAGATGCTGGAATAAATATAGAATTCTGGTTCTGAAGCAGCTGAGAACCTGGCCAGCAGAAGCTATCTCAGCTCTCTGCTCTGCTCTTCAGGATTATTTTGAGCACACTGACTGGCATATATGTTCAGGGAGCCTGCAACCAATGGCAACAACACCAACTTGGAGGATGTGAGGTTGAGGACTCATGAGCATGTGCATTTATGCAGATGCCAGCATGCCTGAGACTCAAGACCCAATCCTGCCCCTGCTGCCACATTCCACCACAGATCATGGGATAAGTGCGGGATCATGTGTCTAAATTTGCAGGAGAGTGACCTATAACAAGAGAGAGGAAATTCAGACCTAGCACAGAACTGTGTGTGTGCCTGTGTATGTGTGTCTCTGTGTTCTGCTGTGAAATAGGAGTAAAAAATAAATCCACCTTAGTTATTGCAAACCTACTCTCCTCCCTCTCCTCATTTCAAAGAATTATGAAAGTGTCATAAAATCCAAATAGACATTAAGAACTTTCTGTGACCAGAAGCATTAATCACCCTACATTTTGTATACTCCAGATTTATATAAGACTACATTTGACTTTTTTAGTATGCTAGAAATAAATGTATGTGTAATGAAATTACTTAAAACCAAAGAAATATTAATACCAGTTTAGTAGAAAGGGTTGCATTGTCATTTTTACAGTCCTGGAATAGGAACTATTTCCTTTATTTCCTTGTGTTTTCCTTACACTTCTGTCTATTTACCTTCTTGTTTTTATGTGTTTGTGTGTGTGTGGCAGAATGATAGGTATGGCACTACTCTCACTTGCTGATGTGGTGCACCTGAACCTCATCTACTGGCAGTATAAATCCCTCTGGTTTTTCACCAACTCATCACCGGTTTGTTGTATCAACTGATGTGATTGCTTATGTTCCCAACTGTTTAGGGTTTTCATTCTAAGTTGTTTAGAGGAAGGAAATAATATTTATTAATCATTGTCTGTGTTCTGCATTTGGGTGCATTTGTCTACATGTCGCAGAATGCCAGCCAAGGAGACTTGCTTTGTCAACATGAATGGATCCTCCAGCAGGTAGTCAAATCTCTCCATTCATTGTCAGCAAAGATCTTGCAGATTGGAACCTAGATGGGTCAGACTTCAATGTATGCTCAGACTACCCATCCTACCACCAGCCCCTCAAGCTCCACTGACACCCCAGTTCACAGAGCCCCAGATACCAGCACCAGCACCCTATTTAAGGGATCTGCAGAAGTGCCAGGGCTTTCTGCTTCAGTGCTCCTTGGTATTCAACCAACAACCATAAACTTACTACTCAGATAAGTCCAAAATTACATACATCACGCATGAAGAAGGTCTGGGTCAAAGAGACTATGAAGCACTTGCTCACTCTCTGCTAGGGCTCCTGGAATTCAAGATTCTGACTGCAGACTCTGGAAGTCTGCAGGTCTGTAATGATAAGCAACTCCAAGGAGTGTTTCTAAATGGGATTGGTGACCAGATAAAGGATAAGCTGGTGGCAAGGGATGACCCCAGTGACCCCATCTGAACACCCTAATTTCCCTGGCCACAGGCATCGATAACAACCATCATGTGCACCAAAGGGATAGAACCAGCCATCACCCTCAATTGACCTCCTATAATTTTTCCTGTGTATTGTCTACTTGAACCAGTCCACTTCCTTTCTTAATGACAACCCTTAGCCATCCCACTCAAAGTAGCCCAGGAAACAAACCCACACATTTGGGGGTGCGCCTACCTTTGTCCCACAGAACGCCTCAGAAGATTGAAGTCTGGCAATTGATTGTATTGTGGGCATTCAGGTCATCTCATCACCACCTGTTCCATTCAGCCAAAAGACTGAAAACACCAGAAGCAGTGGGGACCCTTGTGAGCAAAGAATCCCTTTCTGTCATACACCAATCCAGCAGGCAGCTGCAGGCTACACTGTGTGTCAATCAATTGTCCCTGCCACTGTTAGCTCTCATAGACTCAGGAGCTGAGGGAAATGTCCTGGATTAAAAGCTTGCCCTTCAGGCTGGAATCGCTTTTGAACCATTGCACAATCCCTTGAGTGCTCTAGACAGTCACCTGACGGCCTGAGTCACTTAATGTACTAAACCTTGCACTTCACTCTGGAAATCACTGAAAGCAAAAGCAGTTCAACCCTATCTCCATTCCTCAGATCCCTTTGATCCTTGGACACCCATAGCTAAGCTTCCACAATCTTTACATTGACTAGTCCACAGGAATGATAATTGGCTGGAGATCACACCATCACCCCCACTGCTTGCAATAGGTCTGTTCACCACCCAGGGCCACTGCCACACCATCAGCCTTTGAGCCTCCTTACCCATCCTCTGTCCCCACTGAGTATGATGATATCATGACCTCATGATCAGGGAGAAGTATTCAGAAAAAGAACAGACCCTGTCTCTGCCCCCACATCATCCTAATGACTGCACCATCAACTTCTTGCATGGAACCTCCCACATCCTTGACTTACTCACAGCCAGTATCATCTACCCCTCTTTTTCTCCTGTAGATGCTGGATTCTTCTTTGTGGCAAAAATGATGGCATGCTCCACCCTTGTATCAACTATTGAGGCTTGTATAAAATCACCATAAAGAACAAGTATCCCCTCCCTTTTTATCAATTTGGCATTCACCTACCACTTGCACAACACCTTCCACTTGGTCAATATGGGAGTGGAAGTGGATAAGTGGAAGAGGCCGCATTTAACACCCCCCTCCTTGGCCATGTCAAATATCTTGTGATGCCCTTGAAACTGACTAATGCCCCATCGGTTTTCCAGGTCCTTGTAAATGAAATCCTTAGGGACTTCCTCAATCACTTTGTATATTTGTATATTTATATCTTTGTATATTTAGACAATATCTTGGTCTTCTTGCAAAACCTCCAGGAGCACATTTCTCATGTCTGCCAATCCTCCAGTGACTACTAGAAAATAAGCTGTTTGTTAAAGCTGAAAAATGCAAATTCCATGCCAGCTCTGTCAGCTTCCTGGTCAATATCCCAGAGAAAGGGCTAGGGGTAGTGGACCCAGACAAGATCTAAGCAGTGACTAAGTCATTGAAACCCATGTCTCTGAAACAATTCTAATGATTCTTAGGATTTATTAACTTCTATTGCAGCTTTGTTTACTATTTAGCTTTAAGGATTACAGCCAGGTGGGCATTCCCCTCATTAACTCACCTCCTCTAAGACACCTTTCCATTGGCCCCCCAATCAACATGTCTGGACATGTCGGTCAACATGTCTTCCGCCTCCACTACTAACAAAGCCTCCAACTGGGGCCCTCAATTCACTTCCCAGGTGGAAGTCCTTCTGCCAGGTGCTTTTTGGAGCTTCTTTGAGACTATCATTTAGATTCTACCCTCAAACTGTCTGATGGAGTGAGTTAACCATGACTTGGAAGAAGCCCTATGCAATATCTGTGTCAACAATGCCTCATCCCAGAGCATACATCTTGCTTGAGTCAAATACACCCACAATTCTCTTACCAGCTCCAATACCAAAATGTCCTCTTTTGAAAGCTCTCTGCATACCAGCTTCCTCTGTTCCCTGCCCACAAGGAAGACATTGTGGTACCCTCGGTTCATGCCCACCTCGGTCAGTACTGTACGGTCTGGAGGGATGCTTATTCAGCTCTCCTCTACATCACTGACTGCAACTGCCAACAGCCCATTTTATACACATTTGATCACATATAATCAGTATATCTTTTTACCTGCATGATTATATTCTTAAGATATATCTAGTGACCTTGTACTTTGTGCTTGATGTGATCTCGTGTACCTAATGCGAACATCACTGACTGAACAATACCCTGGTTTGACATTTTGTTTAACAGGATAGTAACAGTTTGCTTTCTTCTATTAGTTTCACTTCCTCTTTTCCCCTTTATTAGTAAACCCAATGCTTCCTAAGATAAGAACACATCAACTTTAAAGGAATTCAACCTGTAAGCAATTCTCATACATTTTATGAAATTTCTCTGTGATTATAAAAATCAGTAGCCTCACAAATTGAAAGCTCTGACCTCACATTCAAAAGTATGTACTAATCAAGAAAATCCAGAAGACTGGTAAACAAATTTTGTTAGCTTTTAATGTGACATGAGAGGTTTTTGAGCAGCAATAAATTGATTGGGAACTATACTGTAACATCGCGAGCCATTGTAGCATCGCCAGTCATCTTACAGGCGGAGCCGCGGCCAACCCGGGGTCCTAATATAGGCCCAGTCGCTAGGCGACAATCACGTGGCCGCAATCGGGGGAAACGCGCCGCAGCTGTTAGCCTTGCTTAAAAGACGCCGAGCTGCACAGTTCGGCGTGTGGACATTATTTGTTGTACGTCACGCTGCCGGAGCGGAAGAGAGTTTGACTTAAAAAGAAACTGAAAAGATATTTTGGTTTAAAAGAAATAGAATAGAGATTTTGGTTTAAAAGATACAGAAGAGAGATTTTTGGTTTAAAAGAAACAGAAGAGAGATTTTGGTTTAAACGAAACAGATGAGATATTTTGGTTTAAGAGAAACAGAAGAGATATTTTGGTTTAAAAGAAACAAGAGAGATTTTGGTTCAAAAGAAACGGAAGAGAAATTTTGGTTGAGAGAAGAGCATTATATATATATTTTGGGTTTAAAAGAAAAGGCGCTATATATATATATATACAGCGCTACAGGGAGACAGGAAGGACAGCTGATCATCCTCGCAGTGGAAGACCACGTGTAACAACACCTGCACAGG
>JAQMYM010036198.1:0-18661 GCA_030014255.1 Parauchenoglanis ngamensis | reverse complement strand
GCATTCTGAGCAGCTGCATCACTGTCTGGTATGGAAACTGCACCGTATCGGACCGCAAGAACCTACAGTGGATAGTGTGAACAGCTGAGAAGATCATCGGACTCTTCCCTCTATCACTGACATTCACCACACATGCTGTATCCGCAAAGCCACCAGCATTGTGGATGACCCCATACACCCCTCACACACACGCTTCACCCTCCTATCATCTGGCGAGAGGTACCAAAGCATTCGGCCCCTCACTGCCAGACTGTGAAGCACTGCACTGTCTTGTGATGTCTGCACTGTCTCCATGTTTTGTTTTGTCTCATTATGTCTGCACTGTGTGCAGTGCACTTGCACTTTATGTTGTTTTTGCCATGTTTAAACATGTTTGCACACATGCTGTTTATGTTGTCTTCTGTTGCACATGTGCACCTTTTGTACTTCTGTGTTGCCTTATATGTAGCACATTGGTCCTGGAGAAACGTTGTCTCATTTCACTATACACTGTACCACATGTATATGGTTGAAATGACAATAGCCAAAGCCACTTGACTTGACTTGACTTTAATCTAACTCAATCAGTATTGGGTCTGACGCATCAGAAGGGTCACACACTAGACCTTGTGTTATTATCTGGGTTTCTCTGTTCTCAACCTTTTTTTATATATTGGTGTTTCCTGCCATTTTATGGTTTTGTTTGAATCCCCTTTGTCCTCTTCCTTTCACAGCTCTCTAGGATCACTATGTCTTCCAATCGGTAAACTCAGCCACAGCCACACATTTCTCCAACACTTTCTTGCTCATTAATTTACCTTGTATCCTGGGCTGCAAAATATCTCTTACACAAGCCTGTGGAGGGCAAAGCACAAATGGAAAAAAGGCAAATTCCATGTCTCATATGACATGCTAAGAGACTGTTTAATACTCTACCAAAGCTCTGTTAAATCATCTAAGCCACAATATTATGTTGATCTAATTAATAAAAATAACCACAGATCTAAAATATTGTTCAACACAATACATTTCATTTTAAATCCTGCTGCTGCTGTTACTACTTGTTCTTTCGCTACTGAAAACTGTGACAAGTTTCTGAATGTCTTCAATGACAAAATTGACAACTTAACATTTCATATCTCACCCCTAGACGGGGATCCCTCTGAAACACATCATCCAATAAGTCGCCTCCACAGTTTCAACCTGTGTCATCCTCCCAGCTGTCTGAGGTGGTCTCACATTTGAAACGCAACTATAGTCCTCTTGACATTATACCATCATGTCTCTTCAAGGAAGTCATTATCACAATCAGCTCCCTTATTATGGCTTTAATTTAAGTTTGGTTTTAGAGCTCTGCATAGTACAGAATCTGCTTTATTGAAGATACAGTGACATCCTTCTCTCTGTCAAATCAGGTTCTTGTGCCATCTTCCTCCTGCTAGATTTCTGTGGAGCATTTGATACGCACCATGACATTCTCCTAAAACACCTGGAAGAAGAGGTTAGTCTGCAGGGCTCTGGGCTAAAATGGCATACCTCCTACCTGAGACAGAAGTTTATCACTCAAAGTTGGTAACTGTTCATCAACCTATTAAATGTGGTATCCCCCAGATTTCCCCCAAAAAAGAGCCTTTTATTTTCAATATACTTGCTTTCTTTTGGCTCTGTATTAAAGAAAAAGAAAAAAAACCCCACAATATTCTGTATCACAATTATGTGAATGGCACCCAATTTTACCTGCCAGCTATACCTTGCAGCACTTGCTCTTTGAAGAACCTCTTCAACTGTTTAGATGACTTCAAATTCTGGAAAGGAAATGAAGGAAATTCCTTCAAGTTAAATGAAAATAAAAATAAAAAAGTAATTATATTTGGCCCTCCTAGCTCAGTCACTAGCTTGAGCATGTGCTTGGTCCCCGTCTGCAAATCTGAACAGTACAGTTAAAAATCTGGGTGTCCTCTTGGACACTTCTTTGGATTTGAACAAACAAATCAGTAGCTTTGTCAAGGGCTCATTTTATCAGCTTACATCTATAACCAATTTAAAGATGCTTTTGTCTCACAGGGACCCGTAAACAGTGATTCATGCTTTTATCACCTCTTGGAGGGACTTCTGTACTTAACTGTATATGAGGTTGACTTAGTGTCCCCTGTTGTGACTACAAGTGGTCCAAAATGCAATGGCCAGATTTTAATAGGTACTAAGAACAGACATCATATAATTTCTTTTCTGTTGCCCAAATTTATATGAATATTCTAACAGACCATCTTATTTTAAAGAATGTCACTGGCTTCCAAATAATGGATGTCGAAGGATGGATTACTGCAGTCAATCTGGTAACACAACCAAATTACAACATATTGGAGGGATCCATTGGATTGGATGAGGGAAAAATGAACATTGGTGGGTTTGCAAACTATGTTATTAAAGAGATTTGGCAAACAGCTTTACCTTGCTTGAATACAGATGGAAACATTTCTCAACTAAAAAAAAACTATCACAAATATGAAAATATGATTCCATTTAAAAACTCCAATGAAGATATGTCAGAACTGAGGTATGCAAATAACATCTGCAATGCAGTTTATGCTTTGGCACATTCTCTACACACCCTGTTGAGATGCACAGAAAACCAGAGATGTGAGAAAAACAAAACAATACAACCATGGCAGGTAACTAAATGACAAGAAGGAAAGCAAGCTATGTCCATAAATAATGTTATCATGAAATCATTTAAGAACAGGGAACAGGTTTGGTTCAAGACAAAAAGACAAAAAATACAACCATGGCAGGGAACACAAAAGAGAGAAACAAAGCCAGCTATAATCCATGATTGACACTGTCATGAAATGAATACTTGTTTATATTTTCCTTTGAAGTTTGCTGGATCTCTAAAGAAGGTCAATTTTACAACCAAATTAGGAGAACAGGTGTGGTTTGACAGCACTGGGGCAACAGCTGGAAAGTATGATGAGGTGAACTGTCAACAAGGGTTCAATGGAGATGTGCAGTTTAAGGCAGTTGGTTATTATGATGCCTCATTGCCAAGTGGACAACAGGCTCTCCTAAACACAGAAGATATAGTATGTGCTGGAGACAAAAGAGAGGTAAATTCTATTTTTTTTACTGTTTAAAAATATGTTTAAGTCCCTGCATATATTTTTTTGTAAAAAATTAAATTAATGTCCTAAAAATGTTATCTCATGCCACATATGAATATACAGTATATGAAATGTTTCACATAAAAATTCTGCATCATAGTACAAGCTTGAAAAGCTTGTATTTTAATAATGAACAAAGGATTAGGTCTCAAGAGCTTCATTGAACAAACAGAGAGAAATAATATTAAGATTTTAATAATGGTGATGTTGGTGGCCTTTGGGGCTATAGGCAGTGATCTCATGTAATAATTTGAGCCTCTACAGCAGAGACTCAGTGTACTTGCCTTCACTTTCATAAAGGTCCTTATTTATAACACCGTTTTGCATGCATGCACACACACATGCACGAGCGGTGAAAACCCACACATATAGTATGCACACATATAATCTGTGAAGTATAATAAATAAATAAACAAATATAATGCAAAAATGGTGGGTTTGTTTAGAACCATGGGATTTATATGTTCAGAACGACCTCACATAATGATGAATGTGATAGTGACAATTCTCTCTGACCAATCTGCAGCGTTTACATGTGACCTTTTGGCTACTTTCACATTACAAGCCTCATTGTTAATTTATTTATTTTTTGCTCAGATCAGATTTACTTATCTTGATGGTTCACATTCATAAATACAACTGACCTATATATGACTTGCAGTTGAAAATGAAGTTGTCCTCTGAAATGGCATGGCAAATATAACACACAACTGCTAGGTAGCATATCTCAATAGGTAGCACTAATCCACAGAACACTGTGCTGACTGATGACAGTGTTCAGCACATAGGTATAGGGTGTGACGTCTGTGGCTATGACACCTTGCCGTCCTCTATGAGCAAGCGCACCTCCCCGCCGGGAAGGAAGCTGAGGAATCCTAGCGACACGTCAGCCCAGGATAATAAGAGGTGCGTTGGCATGGCACGGCACAGCTGGAAAGGAATCTCCAGCTACTCTCCAGCCCGCTGCAGAAGGGCATAAAAGGGAAGCAGCGGCAATGGACAGTGAGTGTCTCCTTTTCTCCAATTTTTTTTCCCCTCATAGACTCTCTATGATGCTCACCGCTATTGACCTGTGGATGATCTACACTCTTCCCGTGAAGGATTTCCTCGAGCCGCTGGAATCTGAACCCGGAAATGAGCTGCACAACCACATGCACGTGAGCACTGGAGCACCTCACCTCACGAGCACGTTTGGGATTTTTTGTCACTTATTTCTTTCTTTTGCACCTTCTAAAAAAAGGCTGTTGCTTTTGATAGGCAACAGATCTCTGCCTCCTAGCTCTGTTTTTTTGTTTGTCATCTGTTGTGCTCACTTACAAGTGGGAAAGCCACACAGATTTGCATAGATTTGCATGCATAGCCATGAATCAGATATGTATCAGATATTGGACCACATACAAAAGTGAATCAAACCTGATTTGTGTGCCTTTTCAGCCCTGAAAAGATCATCTCTGTGTCACATTAAGATAATAAATCAGCTCTGAGTCACTTCAACATGATAGTGTGAATGTAGTCTTTGATATTACTTCAGCTTGCATGGAACCTCAATGGTGGTGCTACCAAATAATTAAATACACAGTTAATAGACTTTCACCTGTGTAAATTCTTAGTTAGAAAATAATTTACTAAGTAAATTCTTAAACATTTCAATAAGCCTGATTCAAATTGCAACTTTTTCTCTGTCCTCTTTTCTTGGTGATTTCCAGAACACCAAGTGTATCCTTCCTATTGCTACTTTATACTTCCTGGAGCTATGAAGTACAAAACCCACAGTATAACATCCCAGGTAAATGTTCAGGATACAGCGTGTCATCCTTCCAAGTTCTCTGCAGTTATGAGAAAACTCAGGATGAACACGGAGAGACCTGTTACGTAACTCTGCCCCTGCTGGTCTGGATAAGATATAACAAAGCCATGTTCTAAAGAGAACCCCTATTAAGTACACATTTTCTCATGCTTCTTGGGCATATATACATTCCTCAAACAAAACACAATCCATTGTGTTCTTAAAAAAAAAGAACATTCACAGTACAACATGGAAAAAATTGTGTTTGCTGAATTAACTTTAGCATGTGTTTTCAGAGTTGGCTGGCTGAGATTCTCATATGTAAATATCTGCTTGGGTCACCTATCCCGGATTGATCGCCTGACCTCTGTTTGGTCATCTGTCAACGAATGGATAAGATGCTGTTTTTCTTGTACAGACTCGGAGTCCTCCTCAGGTCTATCTATCTCCCCAGGTCCATCAATTGCTAAGGTGAGTTCGCTTAGTCCTGGCTCTTCTATATCTTCTCTCGCTGGCACCTCTGGTTAAAGGGGGTAATTGGTTGCCTTTTCTTCCTCCATTGCAGGTGTTGGGGACAGGCTGTTTGAACTCATGGTAGATGGTCTGTGGGCGTACACTCTGTCCTTCCAACTGGTACCCTCAACCAATACCATTCACGGTTCAAATCATCTGAGTTAGAGTCAGAGTCTAATCCTACCTGTGGGCCTGCTAATCTGTGGGTGTTAGAGACTTCGGTCTGGTTTTTAACCTTTTGTGTTCTTTTCCCATGGACAGGTGCAGCAGGGTGTGCAGGAACCTCAACTGGTAGGTCATTGACCAATAATAGCAGATTACAGTGCAGTGTACTTGTCACTTACAAGTGCAGTGTCCTTGTCTTTTGTTTGTTCCTAGCCTCAGGGTAAACTACATATACTGGACTTTCTACAAACTTTTCTTTTACAATGTAAATGGCTTCCTCTCAGTAGGATCGCAGTTTTCCCAGTCCTCCACGTTCACTGAGATTCCTGACCAAAACCCTGTCACCAGGCTGTAACACTACCCCTCTTGTTTTTTTTTTATCATAGAGTGACTTGCCCTTTGCACTGGCCTGCTTGCTGATTTCACTGGCAATTTGATATGCTTACAACATCTGCTTTGCCCACTTCTTTGCAAACCCATTCGGAGAATTTGGTTCTGCATCCTCAACCAGCCTGAACAACAAGTCAACTGGAAGGCGAGGATGATGCCCATACAGGAGAAAAAAAGGAGAGAAGCTCGTGGACTCATGCCGAGTACAGTTGTACGCATTTACCACTTGTGGGACTTGATCTTTCCATTGTTCCTTTTCTTTGTCCGTTAGCGTTCTCAACATTTGGAGTACAGTCCGATTAAACCTTTCAGCTGGGTTGCCCTGTGGTTGATATGGTGTTGTTCTGGAATGGCAGATCCCTGACAGCTGTTGAAGTGTTTGGAACAATTCGTTCTCAAATTCACGACCCTAGTCATGGTGTAACTGTGATGGATAACCAAAGCGTGGTATGAAATCATTGAAAATGTGCTCAGCCGCTGTCTTCCCACTCTTATTCTTTGTGGGTTATGCCTGAGCGAATCTTGTGAAGTGGTCAACCACAACAAGTATATATTCGTAACCACCACGACTGGTCTCCAGATGTAAGTAGTCGATACACACCAACTCTAGTGGGGAACTTGATGTAATACTACCCATTGGGGCGCGAACCTGAGCGACTGGCTTCTTCGACTTTATGCATGGACATCTCTTGGTGACATGGTCCTCAATCTCCCTAGCCATGAAAGGCCAGTAGAACCTCTCTCTTGCCAGATTTAGAACCCTTTCTGTGCCCACATGGGCCATCTCATTATGTAGTTTCCGCAATACCAGGTCCTTGTATTTGGCAGGGAGAACCAACTGTTTTCTCCCATTAGCACGTCTATACAGGAGACCATTTTCTAGAAACAACTTTCCCCATTCATGGAGTAATCTCTTGGTGACGCCACTGGCAGCTTTACGCACTTCATCAGTCAATGATGTTCCCGCTTCTTTTAACTTTATTACTTCACCAATGACTCCATCTTCTCGCTGTGTCTCTATAAGCTCATCATGGCTTATTACAGTTGAGTGGTCAAGGAGAAGGGAGGGTGAGGCCTGGGATGAGATGTTGAGAGCCGCAACCCAGGCCACATCTTTCTGTTTGGCTACTTTGCTTCCATCCCAAACAGTACGAACCACGTCATCAGTAAACTCCTTGGTACAGAACTGGACATAATTCTCCATGTCTAAAGGGAGGCGTGACAGTGTGTCAGCATCTACATTGGACTTCCCTGGCCTATACTTTATGTCGAACCTGAAATCAGAGAGTTCCCCAACCCACCTATGGCCTACCGCATTCAGTTTTGCTGTACTCATGACATAGGTTAGTGGGTTGTTGTCTGTGTATACTGTGAAGCGGGGTGCATAGAACAGGTAATCCCTGAACTTTTCACACACGGCCCACTTCAGGGCAAGGAACTCTAGTTTTCCACTGTGTAGATGGTAGTTACGTTCGGCTGATGTTAGTGCCCGGGACCCATACCCAATAACTCTCAACTTGCCATCTTGATGCTGATACAGAATGGCTCCAAGGCCCTGGTCTGAAGCATCTGTATGTAATACAAAAGGTGAGTTGAAATCAGGATACGCCAACACTGGGGGGCTAACAAGGAGAGAGAGAAGCCGCTCAAGGGCTTCCTGGTGTTCAGCATCCCAGTCTACAGGTGTCCGGGAGGGCAATTGCGACCCTTTACTTTTACCACTTCCTGTAGCTATTTGGCCAGGCTTGATTTGCAGTAGTTCATAAATTGGCTTTGCTAGTCGTGAAAAGTCCTGAATATAGGAACGGTAATACCCAAGGAACCCAATGAGCTTCCTCACATCTCCAACCGTCCGTGGTGTTCTACCGGCTAATGACTGCACTGCTTCCAGGTCTTTGGGATCAACCCTCACCCCCAGGGCTGACACAAGGCGGCCAACATATCTGACTTCCTGTCGGAAGAATTCACACTTTTCAGGTCTGAGCTTCACGCCATGTTTCTGTAAGGCCTGGAGGACTTTGCGGACCCCTTCCACATGCTCACCAAATGTCTTTGCGTAACAAAGGACGTCATCAAGGTATGGGATGCAACAATCATCTCTCAGGGGAGCCAGTATCTCCTCCATACTCCGCTGGAAAGCAGCGGGAGCGTTGGAAAGGCCAAACGGGATACGGACCCACTCGTACAGCCCCCAGGGGGTAATGAAGGCAGTGAGGTGCCGGGAATCTTCAGCAATAAATCCTTGATGATAGGCTTTGCCCTGATCAAGGATACTGAACCATGAATTACCGCCAAGAGTGTCAGTCAGGTCTTGTATTCTAGGTAGTGGATGTCGATCGGAGATTGTCTTCTGGTTTAACAGCCGATAATCAACGCATAATCGGAGGGTACCATCCTTTTTTCGGACACAAACCACAGGGGAGGCATAGGGGGATTTCGATTTAACAATCCAGCCTTTCATTAACAAGTCCTGTATGTACTCCTTCACCTCTTTAAACAATGGTTTAGGGACAGAGGAGTATGCTCTCTGTACTGGGATCTCGTCCTTGAGGGTGATCGACATCTGTAAACTCGGTATGCATCCAATATCATGACTATCGTGTGCAAAAGCAGCCGATTCTTCCCATAACATTTTCTTAACTTTCTGCTGTTCCCCATCATCTAGGTGGCTGAGGTCTACCGGAGGCTGCCATAAGGCTGAACTAGTCTTAGCAGCTGATGTTGGTGCAACACTAACTACAGTTCTCAACTTATATCTCTCTGATGGGTAAGTCTCAATCACCCTTGAGACAGTCTGAACACTGCCCAGAGCTGTCTTCCTTGGGAGGAAGATAGGATGTTTCGTGTTATTCTTCACCAGTATAGTAGCATATGTTTTTTTTGCATTCTGTATTTCCAGTAAACCCTCTCTGACCTCTAGCTCTGCCAGATGTACATTGTTTTCATCAGGTTCAAATAAAAGAAGAGTATCTACTGGACTCCTACTACATGGGACTTGGCACTTGACCCAAGTTGCCTGCCCAGCTTGGATTACACTGTTGTGAGTGCCAGTCCTTAGGCGTGCCTGATACCTTGAGGACTTTTCAGCTTGAACGAAGTTCACCAGTAGCTCAACCTTCTCAGAAGGTATTGAGATTACATCAGAAAGTAGGGTAGTGAGGGCTGGCATGAGTTCAGCTGGCCGACTTTGTATCACTTCCTCTAGCACATTAAATCCTAATAGCGGTTGATCAAGGTGAACGCTGCTAATAAGGAAAGGTACCATGATAGACTGACTAAAACCACCGTTTCCGTTCAAACTAACAGTGATGAGGACCCAGCCATCAAAAGGAAGTATATCTCCATTTACTGCATGGACCTCCAACTCTTCCTTATCATCAAAGATGTCACTTAGAGGTCTCACTGGGGCATCTGGTAACCACTGTTCCTTCCAGCCTCTCGCAACCATGCTTACTTGTGCGCCTGTGTCCAGTAAGGCATTGACTGCCAAGCCATTTAGGTTACACCGCACCAAGGCTTTACCTCCTATGAATTTGGCCAGACGCCTGCTCATCTGGGTGGGTAGAGAGAGTTGGGTAAGTGAGGGTGCTTGTCCCTTGTAGTGTATTTGTCTTTCATGTACTTCACCTGGTTTGGTAGTGGAATGCCCAGAACCCTCTGTGTTATACTCATCCGTGTGGCGTGGGTCTGGCTGGGACTGAAAGGGAAGCCCGGTCACTGCCTGTCCCCCGGCAGGGACCGACTCCCGTTTCCCTGGTGCTTGGGTTTCTTTAGGCAACCTAGGGCCCGGTGACCATCTTCACCACAGGAGAAACAGTGAGTGCAACCCTGGCGGTTTAGTTCAAGGCATCTGGCACAGCTATGTGGCTTGCCTCTCTTTTGGTCCACTTTACCATGGCAGTGATAGAGTTCTGGTCGTTGGGTCTGCAACGGCTTCTGTAGTAGTTCAACTCTGTTCGTCAATTCCTCCACTTTCTCCCTTAGCTGCTGGAGTACATCAAGCTCAGGTTTTAAATCTGAGCCACCCTTCCTCATGTTATGTTCTTGTGCTGCTGCCACTTCAAGCTGCGTACTATGCACATTCACATGCTTCTGCCGCACAGCTGAACCTAGACGTCTTTGTCGTTCGTTTTCAGCATTTGTTATCTTCATCATTTGTTTCAGGATCGTCTCATCAGTTACACTACAGTCTGAGAGCAGGGGTTTGAGCTCCCGGCGTATGTCATCATGTTTATGACCAAGGCCCTGATATATTGTGTGGAGGAAAATATCTTGGACTGTGTTTGCATTGTACTTCACTTCCGTGTCAGCATACTTAGAAGCAAACAAGATTTTTTGCTTGAGCCCTATCACACGGTACAAGAACTGTTGTGGTGTTTCATGGTCATTCTGTCTAGTACACATAAGTTCTTGGAATAATTCTGTGTTACTTCGCCCACCTAAATGGGACTGTAAAAAGCCTTTCAGCCCTTCTAGGGTTAAATCATCGTTGTGCATTAACATATCCTTGAAGTTCCCAGATTTAATTACTTTGAGCACACCTCTAAGTATTTCAGCTTCACTGAACCGTTCTTTAACACCTTCATCAATTTGTCTACATATATTGCTATAGCTGATATCTGAACCTTGATCACCAATTTGTCCACCGTGAATCCTGAACTCTCGCCGGAGCAGGGAAAGTTCATGGAGCGGGACCATTCTGTCGTATCTTCCATGTGAATGTGGTGTAGGTGCGTTGCTACTGTGAGCATTGTTAGGTGGTGGTGTAGATTGTGCTGGTGGAAGTGTAGATATGGGTGATACGGGGTTGTTAATATACTGTAGAACTTTGTTGCTAAGCTCAGCATAGCTAGAAAGCATACTTTGTACATCTGCGTCAGCGTTACATACAGGTTGAACACTGGTAGTCGGGGTAGTGGGGCTTAGATTAGTTATTAGTGAAGGATTATTTATACTGACTGTGGCTCTGTGGGTTGTGTTTGCATCAAGAGCACTAATAGCCATAATATCTGCATCTGCATTTGATTGACCTGCTACCACGCCCACATTCAGTACTGGGTTTGCTGATACATCATATAACACAACACTTCCCTCTGCATTGGCTTTAGATGGGACACATTGACTCCTAATGAAAGTATCAATTGTATCATTTAGCTCTAACAATTGTGCCATACCTGAATCCTCAGACTCTAGCAACGCATCACTGCACATGAAAGCTTGAATGTACTCAAAGCAACTGTCCTCCTCGCCAACCTGAAGTGTGGACGAATCCCTGGCACTGTACCTATGCTGTTGGCAAGCTGGAAATGTTCACTGGCTGTAAGGATGAGCAGATTCTTCTTGATAGTCCACACCAAGCTTTTTCTCTCACTGTCCGCCATGACCGTATTTCCCTCACGCTTAGCCTCTTGTCCAGGAATCTCTTCCACTTTTGGTTCTTGGGTGTTTCCACATGTACGGTCCTAGTTCTCCCTCCCTCTCAGGTGTTCAGTGTAGCGACGGCAGAGCCCGCCCTTCAAGGGTCATAACTGGATGAAGCCAGACGTCTCTCCTTGATCAGTGAGGAAGGGGGAGGACACCAGCATCCGTGTCGTGTCACGCAACCTTCATCCAAGTGCATAGACTTAAGAGATGCCAGCTTCCCAAATGGGACCTTCAGTCAGTTGAATCAGTCGAGGCTTGTAGCCTGCGAATCTGTTGCCGTCCCCGTACAGGCCACCAAGAATCTGTTACGGGTACCGCGCGGCAGTACTGAGATAACAGATATAGTCCTGAAATACAGGAGAGAAATGATGAGGCAGGCAACATCGTGTCATAGCTTCCAAGTTCTCTGCAGTTATTTATTAAACATTCCTCTCAACAAATGCTTTACACTCCACAATCATGGGTCAGATTTACATTCGGTGTCTATAGTTTTCATGTTAATACAAATACGTAACAGTTCACATTGCACAAAATGTATCCTTCCTATTGCTACTTTATACTTCCTGGAGCTATGAAGTACAAAACCCACAGTATAACTTCCCAGGTAAATGTTCAGGATACTTTTATGGGTTTCTGTCATTAGTGTCTGACATTATCTGTGTGGTCTTGTGAGTAAAGCTCATACACTGTGACTTCATAAGTATTATTTCAACATTATATTGCAAAGAATACTTAGAGCTAACATTAACAACTTTACATACTGGTAACTTCCAACATGTAACGGGCATGTTAAACACTGGCCATTTACATATCAACACATCACACACAATTCTACCAGCGTTTTGTTTGGTGGGAGAAAACATACCAGCAGAGATAACAAAAAGAAATGGGTAATGGCTCATCCAACACCAGACACAGGCATTTGGGCGTGAGAGAACACCTGTGCGCCTAACTAGCTACCTCTCCTAGCCAATACAAGCGTTGCTTCCATTAGCTAGCGATTTCCATTGAGGCTTAGCTTTCCGATAATACCCGGGAACTTGTATAGCGGCAAAATCCGCGTCATTAGTACAATTGACTCAAAGAAAATGATTAACAAATGTTTTGTCATGTTTTTATCCTGTCTTTAAGGTGTTTTATACATTACTAACCTGAAATACAGGAGAGAAATGATGAGGCAGGCAACAGCATGTCATCGCTTTCAAGTTCTCTGCAGTTATGAGAAAACTCAGGATGAACACGGAGAGCTCCGTTATGTAACTCTGCCCCTGCTGCTCTGGATAAGATATAACAAAGCCATGTTCTAAAGAGAACCCCTTTTAAGTACACATTTTCTCATGCTTCTTGGGCATATATATTCCTCAAAGAAAACACAATCCATTGTGTTCATAAAAAAAAGAACATTCACAGTACAATTTGGGCAATGGACAAATCACAAATGTGGCACTTGTGTGAGTGTCACACAGGCATCAAATTCAGAATGAGTGTATATTTACAAAAACAAAGTCTATCAGTTTGAACATTAAATATCTTGCCTTTGTAATGTATTCAACTCAATATAGTTCAAAAAGGATTTGCAAATCATTGTATTCTGTTGTTATTTACGTGTCCAAACTTTTATTTTTTAGGTAATGCAAAATAAATATGAAATAAAAATTGTTTACAAGTACAATGCTTCCAAACTGTATTTCCTTAATTTCTGTTTGAATACATATGCTTCCTGGTTAATGGTGCAAACTTTTTGCAGTCAGGTGACCTGAGGCTGCTCTCTAATCAGTTGCCTTCAGATTTACACAGGGTGCAGCACTGAAAACCAGCATCATGGTTTTTGATCTAATCTGATTGTACAATTCTTTCAAGTTCACACCTACCATTAGTACAATAAGTGTGTCTCTTGCTCCTGTTATGACAAATGGAGTTGGGCTGGCTAGATAAAGGCTACAGGATAGGCATTAGTAGGCCTATTTACTGTAAATTTTTTATATCTATTTACTGTGTATCTATATCTATATAAATGTTTATCTATATAAAAGTTCAAGAATTCCCATTTTGTGCATGACTCTTCCAGTGAGTAAATGTCACTGTCTACTGGAGACATTATGCCATATAAAGTAAGTTCAACTTAATAATGAATAAAATTTGTTATGTCATTTAGAGAGAGACCCAGCATGCTTACTGATCTCAATATAACCTTAATGTGTTATATTATAACATGTTTTGTTATTAATGAGGTGGTTTTTGCCCACATGGATCAATGGAAAGCAGACACAGGTAACGCAAATTTTGTGTTATATTTTTGATGTTTCATTCTATCTACAAGCAGTTAAATTAATATTTAACAACACTTCCTCAGAAAATCAGCTTACTTCTAATTTGACATAAGTTAATTAATATTATTGTTAACATTAATATAATTATTAACAACGTGGGTAACTGAGAGCAGGGAAGTTAGCTAATTAACGTTAGCTAAACGTGGGCTAAACGCCCAGATTAACATTTGATCCACTAAATTCCTCTACTGCAAACCACATTGTAACAGCAAGTAATTATGCAACTTACTATGAAAATAGCTATGGTCACAAAAGAACACTACACCGAGAAGTTTAAGTGGACCATATGAGGTAATACTGGCTTATTTATTAATAAGCTTTGCTGTTATTAGCTAAGTTTGATGTGTTTTTGCCCACAACTGCTTGGGATATTTTAATGCTAGCTAGCTATCCTAGTTAAATTTGTGTTTTACAGATAGCAGCTGGCAGCAGTATGTAGCTGGTGCTGGATAGCTAACTTTGGCTAAACTGGTTGCACATTACAGATAACAATTTTATATTAGTCTATTTTGTGTACAGTCACTGACCAATGCATACAGCAAGGTCAGCCAATTTTTCATATTGGCATATAGCAAGCATAGAATAAGTAACTACATAGGTCATTCTGGAAGTGCAAAACTTTTTCTCTGTCCTTTGCTTGCATTCTCTTCTAGGGTATCCTTCATCTCTACTAGGGACTGTAGTGCACTTGGCTATCAGTGTCTAATGTCAGCATGTTTGGGGTCTGACAATGGATGTCAGTTGCCATGGCTTGGAGTAGCGAAGCATTCCAAGAACATCACCTATGCTTGTTTTCCCAAATACTAAAACCATGTCAGATCTATGGATACATGTGGATGTGCTCGACATAAGTTAGACATGTTGGTTATGTGACTTTCATAAACTTTTTTATTGTTTGACATGACAGTGACTAGGGCTGTAGCCAGCTTGGTGGATGTGGTGGGTCTTTTTTCCCCCATTATGTAGACATTTTTGGTGTGCGCACAAACAATGATAGTCTTATGGAAACATACTCAAACACACTCAAACAAGTATTTCAGAAATAGATTAACAGAGAGCTTATAATCATAGCACCAGGATCTGGCCAAAGTATCCTGTATTTTGTTATGTACACAGCCTTGCACAGGATATGAAAGAAAAAATAAACAGCTCATATGTTACATTTAGTTAAGCCATGCCGTCCAGCCACCTACTGACATACCTGAAAAACTGCAAAAACCTGTAACAAGTTATAGATCAGGTATGTAAGTAGGTGACAAATGCTGCATTGCATTCTCTGTATCACAATTATTGTGACCATGTGATGATGATCACATGTGTCACTAGCCTTGGATAGTAGACGACTAGAGAAGAGCACAACATGTTAACGGAGGAAAACAAATTTCCCCTTTTCTATAATACAAAATGCAAATATTTAATGTGTATATGTACTGTTCTTTAAAAAATACATTTAAAATATACTTGAAGTAGATAAGTTCACTGCTAGGCAATTAGTTAATTTGTAAACACCCAAGTAGCAGCCTTCTCATGAATAATACAAGTTCAGCTAGCAAACTAGCTACTCTATGTGTAGCATATGTATGCTATGTTAGCTAGCGGGGACATTTCTGTCTATGTATAGTTTGCTAAACATCACATGGACAAGCCAGAAGACTACTGGAAAATTTTTGTGGATGAATGAGACCAAATTAGAATATTTTGTTTTAAATGAAAAGTGATTTGTTTGGAGAAAGGAAAACGGTGCATTCCAGCATAAGAACCTTATCCCATCTGTGAAACAACTACCAATGAGTTGGTAGTATGGAAAATAGGCCCAATTAAGTTTAGGCCTCTCTTTCTGCATCTAGGTCAGGACAGCTTGCCATCGATAAATTCTGAATTATACAAGCGAATTCTTAAGGAGACTGTCATGACATCTGTGCGTGAACTCAATTGAAAGAGAAAGTAGGTCATGCAGCAAGACAAGCAAGCATACAAGTCATTCTACCAAAGAATGGGTAAAAAAATTAAATTAATGTTTTGGAATGGCCAAGTCAAAGTCTGCACCTTAATCCAATAGAAATGTTGTGCGAGCAATTCATGTGAGGAAACCCTCAGAGTTGAATCTGTTCTGCATGGAGGAATGGATAAAATTCCTCATAGCTGATGTGCAAAAGTTACTGGAAATGTTTAGTTGCAGTTATTGTTGCGCAAGAGGGCATAAAAGCAAGGTTTCACATGCTTTTGCCACTCACATATGTTATATCGGATAATTATATCATATTATATCAGATAATCCTCAATAAATAAATGACCAAGTATAATATTTTGTTATATAGAAAATTATAAAGGATTTACAGACAAACTAGCACCAATGTACAGACAAACTAGCACCTATAGACATCTATAGGCATTGGTCACTTTGGAAATAAAATGTGCAGATTTTATATATGATTAAGTATAAGTCATTTGTCTTGCTGAAACTACACACAGCAATACAGCAACTTTTAGGCATATTTAAGCTTAAACTTAAGTAACATTAAAAGACTATTTCTCAATACAAGTCTATGGGCAGCACGAGGATGTTTACCACACCGAGGTGAGCAGCAACTCTATGGTTCTGTCTTTACAGTACTGTATTGACAGGTTACATTAACATTACCTTTGACGTTAATGGTTCCTTGATTTAGCAAAGAGCTGCTCTATTCTGAGACAGCCCAGCTGACCTCTTTAATTTTCTTTTGGCTTCCTCTTTAAGACCCATTGCATAGTCTAGGGTTAGACTGGTGAACTCAAATGCTAGCAGATAACTGTGTTGTCAAAATGATATGTCAAACTGTCTACAGTCACCATGGTGATATATGCATGTGTTGTGTGTTTTTTCTGTTGTCTACAGATAGAAAGGAGACAAGCTGGTTATGCCTAGGCATTTTTAATAACCTAATCTCTGGCATGAGTTAGAACTTTCAGGTTTACCAAACTGTCATGAACAGAAGAGTTGATGTTGAAATATGGACTTTCACTTGGTGGGAAGGGTGGGGGTGGTTGGACAACCCCCCCTTCCGGCAATGGCCCTGATGACTTTCAAAACACTGAAATAAAAGACACCAATGTATCTAATTTTAAATGTTATATTATGTTATCCATATAAACAGGCTAATGTTATACTTAAAAATTTCAAGCAACTTTTAAAGGCTATTCTTAAAGGGATTCCATTTACATCATTGGCTCACTGAAAAAAGGTGTGAACACACTGAACCTGTTGTTGTGCCTCTCACTTCTCAAAACAAACTGTCACCCATGTCTAGATGTAAACATCAGGAAATGAAAGCTGAAATTCTAATATATCTTCTCATATTCATCCTTTATAATAAACTGAAATGTCTTCAGTATATAGCTAAAACACTAGAATTCACCTTGCTGTTCCAATGATACAGTCAGACAGGACTGTAGCTTCAGTCATGCAGTTCCTCAAACAGTAATTCTTCCAAAAAAATACTTGTGTGTTGAAAAACAATGCTTGGTGTTTATATATGTGCGTGACTGTGTTTATTCTCCCCTCAAAATTGTGATCTCAGCGCAAACATATACGACCTCACTTCAGAAATATTAGCAACTGCACTAACTGTGTTGGTCTTTGCACAAATGTGCTAAATGTGCTGTGTGTGTGTATGTGTGTGTGTGTGTGGGGCCATCCATAGCAAAAGTGAGTGATTCACAAGTGTGGAAAGCACCAAACAGAGCATGTTCCCCTAACAGTTTTTGGTAAATATGCTATAAGAACATACTGCCCCAAGCATATCCAAGCACTGCTGCCAGGTATAGTAGCTCCCATGTTTTTGTCGTCTTGTTTTTTCGCCAGAAAAATTGCATAGGTTGATTAAGAATGAAAATAACATTAAAGTGGAGTTCTTTGGTGCTCTTTTTTATTTTTATATTTTATTTTATCTTACACAGTATTAGAACAAAATCGTATTGGCGACGATTCCATTCTCTCAGGTTCGATCTGACTTCCGTGGGTGAAAGTTTCTCACCCGTTTCGGATCTGGGGATAAAGACACAGACACCGTGTGTAGGTGTATGCTCAAATCCAAAGTTTATTGTGACAGACAAGTTTATATACAGTAGCCTTGGTGTGTGTACATGTGTGTGAGAGTGGGTAGGTGTGGGGGTACAGGAAGGGAGAAACAAAGGCAAATGGCCTCAAACAGCTGTGGGGTACAGAAAGGCAGGAGACAAATGGTCTGCTAGATGTGAAAGGTGTGAATGTCCTGGGGTTTGTAGGGGTGTGTGAGTGCTATGCTCAATTCAATTTTATTTGTATAGCCCTGAACTTATGAATCTATAAATTTATCTATAGAAATTTATCTATAGAAATTTCTATCCCGCATGAGCAAGCCTGTGGCAAGGAAAAACTTCCTGAGATAACAAAAGGAAGAAACCTTGAGAGGAACCAGACTCAAAAGGGGACCCATCCTCATTTGGGCCACACTGCTTAGCGCAATTACAACTAATCATACTTTAATAATAGGGTCAAGTTAATGTGTGTATGCCAGGTGTATGTTACATGTGTATGTTATGTTAGAGTGTGTGTTAGGATTTGTGTGTGTGTGTGTGCGGTTTGGTGTGTGTGTATGTTAATGTATGAATGTCAGGATGTGGGTAAGAGTAAGGGTGTGAAAGTAAAGACACAGAAGACAATGGGACAGACAAATGGTCTCCGATAGCTGGTGGGGTGTGCTTGGTTCGGGTCAATTGTTATGCTAACTTGGGAAACACGACATGATGAAAACAAAATTAAAGTTAGTGGCTAGAAAAATGCTGGTATAAAAATGTAGACTAAGAATTTTACCTAACTGTTAGATTGAAAATCTTGTCTCTGTCTCTTTTCTTTGATCACTGTCCCTTTTGTTTCCTTTCTGTGTCTATCCTGT
>JAQMYM010036127.1:0-18671 GCA_030014255.1 Parauchenoglanis ngamensis | reverse complement strand
GAAAGAACAACTTATAAAAGAGAAATTTAACACTGAATGTAAGATGTAACACACTGGGATAATTAATTTCCATTACAACAGTTACTAATCAAAATGTTCGTGATTACAAGGGAGTTATATCCAAAAATATCCTTTTGGTAAAAAAGCATATGTAGAATATAACATTTGTTCTATTTCTTTGAATGTTTTTGCCATGCAGGAAGCAAATTTTGGGATGTAGTGTGCCAGGCCACACTCATTAATTAATAGTTAATTAATTTAATAGAGTCATTAATATTCATAAATGAAGCCCTACCTGATTAGCCAGTACAACTTTCCTGATGTCAATAGGAGTCAACAGGATTTAAATATCCTCAGGATTGAACACTTCAAAAGTATCCTTCCCAATACTGAACATCAGTCGCCTAAAAAGAAGAAGAGGGAAAAAGGAGAGAGGTAATGTGATGAATGAATAGTTTATCTTTTGCTTAGTAGTTACATTTGGAGTTGTGTTACTACCTTACTTTGGACAATATTAATGTACGCTAATTTAATAAATAGTTAATGTCAGTTACTCTCACCTTAATTCATTAGGGAACATTGGAAAAACTATTGAGGTGTTTAGGGAATAACCTTCAACATAATTTTGACAAATTAACTTTTTCTTTTAAGAGTGCTGCACGAATCATTCACCATGTGCCTCAAGAAACTAGGTTTAGGTTTTTACTGACATGTTTGTCTAGTTAGCCAAAGTTAGCCCAGCTTGTAATAGTTAATTAAAATGCCTTTGCTATTCCATCCCCTCTGTAATTAATAGTTGTAAGCCTTTGCATTTTCATTATTGATTAATCTTATATGTATAGCAAACAGCATGCATGGTGTGAGAGAAGTGCTAATTGAATACATGTTGTGTGTATGAATACTAGGTGTAATTCCTCTTGCTGCTTGTGTTTAGAATGTTACAGACTATAATGTGGCTTAGGTGTTATTATTGGCTGGGTTTCACCATCATTGCCTTTTTTATTAATATACTGTAACTGTCACAATACTTGTCTTCTCTTTCAGATGCACTTTTGAACTATTTCCATCCAACCCCAGTGAATCCTGTTGTTGTGGTGTGTGTGTGTGTGTGTGTGTGTGTGTGTGTGTGTGTATAAACACAATGATTGCTTGTGGAATTCACTGTGATTTAAGGTGCCTGGCCCTATCTACCTTTGATTAATTTTGACAAACTCTCATCTATCTTTGAACTCATGATGGCACTTTATAGCAAGCGGAAGATTTTATTCTGTGATATTTCTTTTTCAAGATATGAGTAAAGAATGTGGTTTAAAGCAAGGACAGGAAACCTTTGAAGCACAATAACATTAATGCCTCCAAATTTGTAATTAAAGTAAATAAATCTGATAGATTAGTTCCCATGTAATAATACGATTTAGAATATAACATATTTAGTGACATTTAGAATAAAACCAAGATCCTGTGATAAATTGCTTTAATTGTTGTCCCAATCAGATCTTTACTGTAGATTGTTTACAAAATTAATCTTATTATAACCTCTAGTTTACCTCCAACCCCCTCTTGTGTCCCTAACAACTTTCAAGCACTCTCACACACACTCTTACACACACTGTCTCGTGCTCAGACCAGTTTTGGTTTCCTTCTCGGAAAACAAGTGGTTTTGCTTCCGGCTGTTCCAGCAGTTCAGCACATCCCAACCGCACCCTCACCTACTCTACACATCGGTATTTAACACACAGTTATCTCATTAGTTCATTACACAGCTCATCAGTGAATCTGATTATTGATCTGGTAAGTTAGTTGTAGTATGTCAGATCACATAAAATGCTAAAAGGTGCATGAGAAAATTAAATGGAATTTTGGGAAAATGAAAAGGAATTGGAAAACTCTTTCCATTTGAAAAATCCCTGCAATATATTCTAACAAATTTAGATAGTTCAGTGACATACCTATAGTAAATTCTACATAGATATACTTTACATCTATTTCCCAAAATATAAACAAACTAGTAGACCCTGCGATCCTGAACAGGCAATTACTAAGGATGATGGAGTGAAGCACTTTCTTTTACAAAATGTATTCTTAATGTTGGGCACCACATGATAATCAAATATGTCAATCACAGTAAAAACAGCTGATATGCTTGGGTGATATACATGCTATCTAAACAGATAGCATTACCATGCTAACTTAAGAACATAATCTCTCCTATTTTGATTTTATATGAATATAAAATAAACATAATTCAAAATGTTTTCCAGACTAAGAACATTTTTGGCCCGAGTACCTGAGACCATAAGCAAAACTGATTCTGGGCTCTTTTGTGGGTTTCACATAAAAGGATTCTTTCTCAACCATGGATCAATTCCCCAATTCCATTCGGAGCTGGATGGGATTCCAAAATTCAATTTACATGTACATTTACATTTACAGTATTTGGCAGTTGCCTTATCCAGAGCGACTTACATATATACTGAAAGGGCTAATACAAGTATTTCTGGAAGAAGTAGGTCTTTAGTTTTTCGACAGCCAATGACTCAGATGTTCATACATCTAGTTTCACCTCCTAGGTGCCAGAACGGAGACAAGTCTAGTGTAGCCTTGAGAGATGGTGAGACCAGTCGAGCAGTGCAAAGGCAGTACGGTGCAGTTCAGTTTTCTTTTGTCAATTCAGGATTGCAGAATGGTAAGCATTCTATTCAGTTTATGCATTTATTGCTTTTTATTATTTCCCTTTTGTCCCAACACTCAAGAACAGTGCTTTTTAAATGCACGGCATGTCATCAGGTAAAAATGCCTGCAAAGGAGGAACTGTGTGTGTGTGTGTGTGTGCTTTAACAAAATTGCACTAATTGCTCCAGTCCTGTGAATGTGTGATTTTATTGTCAGGTTTGTACTGATGCATAATATTGAAACTTTTGCTTTGCTTCTGATGAATTTCTCAATGAATCTTAATACTTCTGACAAAGCTTGTTTTTAAATCAATCAGCTGTTTTGTTTGCTTGGCTGTCCATAACCACTGTATCCGCTGTGAAACCTGAAACAGGAAATAACATGACAAGTCAAACCAAACAGTTAATTGGTATGCAGCAATGACAGCAGACCACACCAGGGTTCAGTTGATGTGAGCCAGTGGGGTTAGGTTTTTTCTTTCCAATCTTTTTTTAAATGTAAATGAGACATACGATTGTGGGCTTATTAGTCTCGTATCAGATGTAATTTCATAATTGAAGTATTTTTCCTTATATTTGTGTGTTATATTTTTTAAATTTGAGGGAATTAATTTATAGACGTGAGTAGGTGTGTGTGTATATACATCAAGAGCTCCATTGTTTTCAGGAAGACCAAAAAAATAAGTTATCTTGAGCCCTCATGGGCTTGAAAAAAAAGCTTTCACACTCCACCAAATGTATCTAACTGGGCGCAATCTATAGTTTTATAACCGACCCCTGTTACAACCGACCCTGCTCTCCCCTACTACTAAACATTTAGATCTAATTGACTTGTTGCATTAAAATAATTTTCAACAAAATCGAAGGTTCCTTTAACGTTTACTTCTCAGTGTGAAAAATGTTTTCACTTCCTCACCCTATTTATTTTTAACCCCATTTTATTATACAGTCAATCATAACTTTTCTTTTTAAAGCATCTTCATGCAAAACAGCAATTGTAATGAAATGCTTGGAATTTTATTTAGCAGAATTAATTATCATCTGGCCTGACTGCGGTTCCTCCCACTTATGCAACATCCTAAGTTTCGCAGTCCTTTTAGTGTCTATTCACTCCCGAGTTGCGTTTTGCTGGCGGAGGGAGGAAGCACACTGAGCAGAACAGCCATCAGAGAATGGGGCGGGGCTAATACGTGCGCATTTGATGATGATTGGCTGTCAGGAGGTAGGACAAAGCATGAGAATCACGCGTTTTGATTGGCTGATATACGCATTCAGCTGGGACAGTGTTTTGTGTTTCACGACTTAGACGTGTATGGATAATAATAAACCTGCTGCAGAAACTGGCGAAAAGCAAACAGTTGGCACAATTCTGTACTGTAATAAACTGCATCGGTAATATTTTTTAAAATTCTACAGACTAAAGTGTTTCCTTATTGGACCAAATCCGAACGTTTTTTAAAAGGTAAGTTGTTTTATAATAGTTTGAGGACGTGATCTGGTTATGAAATGTTAAAATTAATAACTGGATGTTTTGTTTTCTAGTCCTGGATCTCAATTTTTAATTATCATTTTGACTTTTGATCGCTTAGGGTGATTTGGGTCATTTTATATTTCCATTAAAGGGTACATATTTTGCACCCAGCTGTAGGATAAACTGCTAGAAGGGAAAAAAAGAAAATGTAAAAAATTGCAAATAACATGACAAGATAGAGGGCATTAGATGAGTTGCAGCATGAGACAGGACACTGACCACAAAATGTGCTCAACCCTAACACTTAAATCTTAAAGTTAACCCTAAAACCTTAACTTTAAACATAACATGCAACCTCTAAGTAGCATATCTCAATAGGAAGCACAAATCAACAGAACACTGTGCTGGCTTATGACGTCACACTCAGCACACGCGTACAGGCAAAAAGCCCCATAAATCTGTGCGTCTCGTTAAACCAGTAAACCATTAAACCACGTAATTATTCACGTCGCATTGCCACAAATCGGATACGTATCGGACATATGAAAGTGATTCAAATCTGATTGGAAAAGATCAGATTTGCATGTCCACACAGCCCTGAAAAGATCAGATCTGTGTCACATTAAGGCAAAAAAATCAGATTTGAGTCACTTCAGCATGATATAGAAATATTTACTTTAATTATTTTTGAAATCATCTTTACTGTACAGCATTTCTGTGCATGCGCTGAAGACTTTTGCACGGTGCTGTATTCATGGTGTTGGTATATGTAAAGTGCAGAATTGGAGATTAAAGTGGCTGTGCTAAATGTTAACTTGATAAATGATAACAGTGCAGATAGATAACAGGCAGTTTGAGTATTGAAGCAGATGAAGTGGCAGTGCAATATATCTGTTTTACAGATTCAGTTGAAGTTGGAGGAAAGGTAAGTGGCTGTGCCAAGGGAGGTGATTAGGGGGACGTGCTCACAGTGTGTGTGGTGTGAGCAGCGTGATTGCCCATGGGAAGAAGCTATTCTTTATTTTTGTGTTTGTGTGGTATAGAATTGCTTTCCAGATAGTAGGAAGTTGAAACACGCTGTAGCTGGGGTGAGTGAGGCCTGAGACAACACTGACTGCTTTCTTCAGACATCTCCAGTGATGAGCTACTCACTTTACTGCCTGTTGCAGGATCTTGCGGTCAGTTACAGTGGAGTTGCAGCTCTTTCAGAAGTCTCCTTAGAAAATGCAGCACTGTTGAGCTTTCTTGTAAAATGGGAAATATGGACTCTCCAAGTGAGGTATTCCATGATATAGACCCCTAGGAATATGAAACTGCTCACTTTATCCACTGCGGTGCTCTATATGCTTATGGATGTATGCTCTCTTCTTCCTCTCTTGAAATCAACAATGATTTCCTTCATTTTACTGACATTAAGGGGAGGTTATTGTCAGCGCAACATGAAGTGAGGAGGGCTACTTCTTCCCAGTAGGATGCTTCAACATTCCTGTGGACTGTGCTGTCATCACTAAAATCAATAATGGAGTTTGGAGTCATGCTGAGTGAGAGTCATGAGCATACTGGAGCAAAAAAAGGAGTGGCATCTTGTGGAGCTCCAAAGTATAGAGTCAGTGGTGTGGAGGTGTAATTGCCTAGTGAGAAAATTCAGGATCCAGCTTCAGAGGGTGTATTTGGAGAACCTTGTGTGGATAAATTTGCTCATAAGAAGACTAATGGAGGCAGCGGTGGTTCAATGGTTATAGTGCTGGGTTACTCATCAGAAAGTTGTGGTTCAAATCTTGTTGCTGGAACCTTGAACAAGGCCTTTAACCCTCTCTGCTCCAGGGGTGCCATATCATTCTGAAGACCCCAGGATGAATTCTGAATTATATTGAGCTATATTTTCTGCTGAAATTTAGTCAAATGCTGCAAAACTGGTAGGGCAGCGTTTCACAGATGGATAATGACCCAAATCATAATGTGAAAGAAACCCAAGAGCTTCTTTGTCCTTGAATGAACGAGTCATTTAACACAGCTGAGTATGCTTTACTGAAGACCAAACTCAAGGCAGAAAGACCCAAAAGAAGCAGCAACTAAAGGCAGCTGCTGTAAAGTCCTGGCAAAGCATCTCAAGGGAGAAAACTAAGCATTTGGTGATTTCCATAGGTTCAGGGCTTCTGGCAAGCATTAACTGCCAAGGATTTTCATCCAGGTATTAAAAATTATGCTTTGTGAGTTTAGCAGCAGGGACAACCAAGAAATGACATTGGACACTGGGGCTGCGGTGAAAATGAAGTCTGTGAATTTAAATAGTGATAGTGAAAAACAACAACTCAAATTATAAATCCAGTGGGGGTGCTCAAATGTGCGACGTCAGTCCAGTGTGCAAGGTGTGGGGTTTCAAACTACAGATCAGCTCAACGGTGGTCCGGTGAGCGGGTTGCCGGAGCTGAGCTGGCGTAGTGGCATAGAAGTAGGGTGGTAAATGGTGAGGCATGGAAAGAGAAAGTCGTCTCCACTGCAGTTTTCTCTGCGTGCTATCAGGAGGAGTCTGTGGCATCATGAAAGAAAACAGAAAGAAACCTCGTGTCAATATTCAACTCTGTCCTTACTTATCAGGATTCCTCTCCGGCACAGTTTTATCTCTCGCTGTGTCCTGCTGGAAGTGATAATCATTCTCCTCTAGCCGTGCCAGATTAGGCAGCCCCGCCTTCCTTCATTGCTCCTGTGTTCTGGCCCCGCCCGTCCTTAACGGCAGACGAGGGTTTCCCGGTGCGTTCAAGGTTTCCTGGCGAGGTTTCCTGGTTTCCCTGCTTTTAACTCCTGTCAGTACACAGTTAGCACACCAGCTGTGTCACGTGTGGTGACGGTCACAGAAATTACTTGACTTTCATTTCGGCCTCCATATTAACAGGTTACAGTGGCCACACAATATATACTGTAGCTATAGCGTATGGACACTAAAAAAGGACAGCAAACTCCCAACCACACCCATCACCTTCATCAAGACCATGTTGTCATTTTGGCTAGGAAATATGGACCCGCCCCTGGCCAATGTTGCAGTGGAGAAGCAGAAGCAGCTGGTGAACAAACTGAAGAAAAAAGTGCAGGTAAAAACATGACTGAAAATTATAACCACAGTGTAGTTATTAAATATCATAGTATAAATATATTCTCCTGTGTGTAGACCTGTTTCCTAGTTAAAATAATTAAAATAATATACAGACATGGGAGGACATAGTGTGTACTACATGTTAGAAAATGCAGAAATGTGTCATATTGTTGAAACACTTGATGGTTCCTGGGAAATATGGAGATGGGAGGCATTCTTGTGACAACTCAAAGGTGTTTTTTATTTTACTTTCACTCAAGCTTTTCAGTGCTTTTAATTCACCCTGCACACACACGCACATGGCTCTGGGTTGCTCAGCCCTCTCTCTGGTTTCTGCCATCCTTGAAATCACAAACAGTCACAACTATGTAGACTCTTGGTAATCAGACACGGGTGAGAAATGCTTTACCTGCTGATTTGACCCGACTCCTGTCAGTATATAACTAACATTCAATAGCTCCCTTCTTCCACAAACCCCCACCTCCCGCTTAGCCTGGGAGCTGTCCAGCCTGGAGCTGACCCCACCCTTAGTGGGAGAGGTAATCTGCCACCACCACCATTTGCATCCTCCGGCTGTGGACCACCTTGAATCTGAATGAACAAAGTGCCAGTTGCCAACTAATGATCCATGCATTGGCATGCTTCATGCAGTGGAGACATTGGCTCAAAGTGTGATCAGAACAGAGGGTGAAAGGGCACCCCAGTAGGCAGTATTGGAGGTTGAGGACTGCCCCCTTAATGGTCAGACACTTTTTCTTGATGATGCTGTATTTCATCTCTCTCAGCTGATGTACAGAGTGAAGCTCTCCTGCCCCTCTACTACCTGAGATCTGGATCTGGTACTCACTTTTTATTGTGGTCAGTCAGATGATTTTTAAACATTGCTGGGGCTCCAAACAACCCAAACAGAAGGGTGACAATTTGATGTAACCCAAATGGAGTTGAAAATGACATTTTTTCCCATGACACTATAGTCCAGAGAATCTGCAAAAGCATCTTTGTAAAGTCCAGAGTCACCTTACTGATTGAGCACTTCATCAACACAAGGCATCAGATATGCATCAAATGTAGACACCATGTTGACTTTTATAAAGTCCACAGAAATTATATGACCCATCAGTCTTGGGCATCCAAGACCACTGGGCTGTTCCAGTCGCTGTTCCAATTACCCCAATGTTGAGTTCATCATCTTTTTTTGTGTTCACATAACCAGAATGGGCAGCTGCATACAACGACACCCAGAAGAGCATCAATGTAGTGTTCTATAAGATTTGCATGACCAGATAGTGGTGGAAACCCCTAAAATTCCTGTAACCTCCTGTAACCTGTGCTCTCTGGAACAGTGAAAGGTGGTCTCCCCAAGGGACCAGGGTGAATTGGCTGCACTTTTTGGACTTGCCTCCTGCCCAGCTCCTCCCCCTCAGGAACCACCATCACCAGAGCCACAGGACCTGCCTCTCTATATGGTTTAAGGAGCTTGAGGTGGTAGATTTGAAGTGCAATGCCTCTATCTGTTTACCTTGCCTAACTGTAAAGTCAACGTCTCCGACTCACCATGTGACCTCAAAGGGTATTTGCCATTTTGCGAGTAAATTGGAGCTCAATGTGGGTAATAAAATGAGTGCTTTATCTCCCATTGAAAGCTTACATAGCCAAGCACTCCATTAAAATAAAAACAACAGTGGCTCAAGCCACTTATAGCAATTTTGCGCCTCTTCATGAATGAACATACTAATCAAGGTTTTTCAGCATCTGATTAAACCACTCCACCAGGCCATCAGTTTTCAGATGGTAAATGCTGGTGCAAATAACTTTAATCCCTATTAATTCATAGATCTTACATAGTGTACTTGAAATGAACATAGTGCCCTAGTCAGTCAGGATCTCTTCTGGGATCCCAAAAAAGTGCCTCTACAATATTGCAGGCGGATATGTTGTGCAGAGGCACTGTTGCCCTATGAGATCCATACCAATTCATTCATAGGGGACCTTGATTAATGGAAGATGGTGCAATGGTACTTTTGGGGTGGACGGTGAATTCACCATCTGACATTGCCACATTACAACATCCGCTTAGAAAAACATTTCCCAACCAATTTGGGACCTATAACTGGGTTGTTTCCTCTTTTGTTTGAGTGTCCTGCATTACTTGTTATAACCTATGGTGGTGCTTAAAGGTTTGTGAACCCTTTAGAATTTTCTACATTCTACATAAATATGACTTAAAACATCTCAGATTTCTAAAGTCCTAAAAGTAGACAAAGAGAACCCAATTAAACAAATGAGACAAAAATACTATATTTGGTCATTTATTTATTGAAGAACATGATCCAATATTACATATCTGTGAATGGCAAAAGTATGCGAACATCTTTAGACTTAGGATTAGGAGGATTCACATTTAATTTTATTTGATTGGTTTAATTGCATTCTCTTTAAGTACTTTTAGGACTTATGTAAAAATCTGATTATGTTTTATGTCATATTTATGCAAAAATATAGAAAATTATAAAGTATTTACAAACTTTCAAGCACCACTGTATCTTTAATAACTGAAAAATGTGGGTTGGATAGTGCAACATTAGGCTGAATTTTCTGACCATTGATTAATTCCTCTTCAAAGGGAAATCCCCAAGGGTAATCAAAATCAAACCGCGCTGACATGGATGGTTGGTCTCCTCAACAAATGCTGCACCAGTTCCTGCAGTGCCTCACTACACCAGGGCATCTCCACAATCACGTGTTTTAATAATGCCTGAAACTCTGGCCAATTTACCCCTAGAATTAGTGGATGGGTGAGGCAAGAGCTAACCACTGCCTCTACTACTCTGTTTTTTTACTACTATGTTTTTTTTTCATCGGAATTCAATAATGACTGGCACCAGCAGGTATTTGTGGACATCCCTGTGCACCTCACCTTCACCAATTGTGCATTTCCCAATGCTGTGCATTAAATCAGGCTTTGATGGAAGGTGGTCAGGTTACATCCACAAAATCATTGGTATCATGCTTCTCTGCTAGCAGCCAGCTTTGACCGGTGTCTCAGAGCTGTTGGGGAAAGGCAAATGGGCAGCTGAGCTCACTGAGTGTCAGCAAACGGAGTGCCAGGGTGCAGCCGATCTGTTGCAAGATAGCCCTCTTTAGGTCTGGGTACTACAGTAGATTGGCAGTGGGGAGGTGATGGGCCACATTCTGAGCTTCCCCTGACAGTAGAAGAAGGCAGAGGACCTGCCGATCCACCATCTGAGCCTGGAGAAGCACCTGTAATCTCTGCTGCTGCATTATTAAATGTATGGGGCTTGGTATTGGGTTTGGTGAATGATGGTAAGGGTCTGGATGATTTAGGCAAGGGGCTATGACTCCACTTCTTAGTCAAATTCCTGGGTTTCAGTATCATTGTAACATTTGCACTGTTAATTCACTCTTCACACACACACACACAGGCAAGCAGGCAAGCAGGCTCAGTGTTGCTCGGTTCTCACTTTGGTTACCACCATCCCTTAAATAACAAAGTGACACAACTAATTACTCCCAGTAATCAGACACAGGTAAGAATCATGTATTGCTTGCTGGTTTGACCCACCTCCCCTCCGTCCACAGCTGACACTGGACCATGCTCCTGCTGCCACAATTCTATTTTGACTTTCCTGATTTTTCTCTGTCTCTCAGTATTTAATAAATTTAATAGCTTTAATGTTAGTTCAGGAAGCATTTCTGAATTCCATGTTTTACTGAATTTTCATGCATTTCTGCTTCCGACCTCATATTGTAATGTAAATAGGAAGCAGGACAGGACATTCAGGTTTTGCAGGATCTACAAGATGAGCACAACTTTAAGAGGAAAACTTTACAGAGGAGAAGTAAGAGATTAACATGTTTTTATAGTAAAATGATTTCTAGGTAAATTGTATAAAAAGCGCTATAAAGCAGAGGTTCTCATTGTTGGGTCAATGAAGTAAAGACAAGGGGTCTATGAGTTTTTTCTTGTTAAAGTGGAGAAAGTCACAACCAACGTTATTTTATTTTTGGGTCCAAGCACCAGAGTCAACTCTGAACTAAAGTGTTATATCTGTGGAAAGCTGTGAGAAATAGAAAGCTCTATGGCTCCAAACCATATTATTTGAAAAATCTAAATAATGTTCATAAAATCAATACATACCTAGGGTGTCCATGGAATTTATTTTTATAGTTAAAGGGAGCTCAAGTATGAGAACCACTGATTTTGAAAAGAAAATTTACAGAACAATTGAATCTAAATATCATTTGGACATAGCAGTCATGTGGTGTGATGTATGCTTTGTGTTTTCAGTGGAAGTTGAAGCAAATTCACAAACAACAAAAGAGATTCAGCTAGAAGAGTTGAAGTTCACAGAAATGGTCCATAAGCTGAACAAAATGAGAGAGGTAGGCCAATGCTAAATGCAGCTCCTGTGTTTCAGAGCAGAATTTACCAGAGGTACAGCTTCTCCAATGCCTAAAATCTTTGTTTAAGGCACAGAGATTATCATGCAGTAAATGTAAGTTTCAGATGAGAGATGAAAGCCATACCAATTCCCCAGGTCAGAATACCCAAAGCAATGATTTGCCTGCTGCTTCTGTTCAGGTCGCAGATTGTGATTTTCAACCTCTAACCAGGAAAAGCCAAATAAAAGGCCCCTTCAACTTGAAATTCCTGATTGTCAACTTGATGTAGTTTTCTTAACTACCAGTTCCTTCCCAGGTTATGGAGTGACTTTATAACAACATTGCTTTGCACCGCATCAGAAGTAAACAAAGCAGGAGCCATTACCTTAAATTGAGTTATACTGAATATTTTGCAGATTTCATGTAGCATTTTTGCTGGCTGTCACACACATTTATTATTCCAGTCTTCCACTGCATTTATTTTCAGACAGAAATGTCCTGTGAATCCTGTCTCATGTATCTGTACCAACTGTTTCAAGTTTTAGAATAGAATCAGTTTCATCAGCTAAGTATGCAAGCATACAATAATTTGCTGTAGTGTAGACGCTCCTGATAAAGATAGACTAAAGAAGGAACAACTAAGCTAATCAAACTAGGGCAAAAAAAGGATTTTAAATAAATATAATTATAGGTAAGGTGCAGGCACTTTTTATAAATATAATTACACTAAAGTGTAGAGGTGCAATAGTCCAAAGGTAGAATATGGATCAGGTGTTGAGTATTGCAACTGCATGGGGAAAGAAACTGTGCTTATGTCTTTATATGATAGTTCTGATGGACTGGAACCGTCTCCCTGAGGGGAGAACTTTGAAGAACTCGTGGCTGAGTTGGGAGGAATCGGCGATGATCTTGGCAACCCTCCTTCTTGAATTAACATTGCCTGTTGGAGGTTGAACTTTTTTGACTGCCACAGGAAAACATCCTTTGCTGGCCCTTCTTGACTATGGAGTTAATGTTGCTGTCCCACTTAAGGTTCCTGGAGATAATAGTTCCAAGAAACTTGCAGAACTTGCAAAAAAATTAATCCACAGTAGTGATGGTCATGCTATTGATGGTGAATGGGGGGAGGGATGGGAGTATTTCTGGAAGATCACAATCATCTCCACCTGTCTTTGTGGTGTTGACCTCCAGACAGTTGCAGTTGCACCAGGATTCCAACTGAACCACTTCATGTCTGTATGCAGACATGTGCTATCACAGTGGTGTCATCTGCAAACTTTAGAGTCTTGACAGTTGTTAGTGTAAAGTGAGTAAAGGAGGAGGGAAAACACAGCCTTGTGGTAATCCTGTATTCAGGGTCAAAGAGTGGGAGGTGTGTTCTCCCAGTTTTACAAACTGTGTGCTGTCTGACAGTAAGTTACCCACAGGTAATCCACAGATGTATAGCAGCTGAGTGAGCTTGGATTGGAGAAGCTCTAGAACAACAGTATTAAATGCCGAACTGAAGTCTACAAACAAAATTCTAGCATAACTTTGCTGGTGTTGTAGATGTTGTAGAACGTAATGCAGTCCGAGGTTGACTGCATCATCAGCTGATCCATTAGCCCTGTACGTGAACTGCAGGGGGTCCAGTAGGGGGTCTGTGCATTTCTTGATCTGAGCAGGCACAAGTATTTTGAAAACCTTCTTCATGACCACAGGGGTCAGTTTTACTTGGCTTCTCTGTAAAGGTCCTTGTCTCCACTCATGTAGGCTACATTTTTGTCCCAACATAGCTTACTCAGCTCTGCAGAGAACCATGGCTTGTTGTTGTTGAACTTGTTGGGTCTTGGTGGGGATGCAGCTGTTCTTGCAGAAAATTATATATGAGGATACAATGTTTGTGTATTCAAACTAGATTGTTGATGCATCTCTGTAAACCTCCTAAGCAGTGGAATCAAGGCTGGACTTTAATGGTGCTCTCAAGTGCCCATTTTTTCACACTTTTTACTTCTGTTGGCCTAGTGGCCTAGTTTATAATGTCATCGGCCAACAAAACTTATAAATGAATGCGAGATGAGAGGATGACTCTGTTGTGCTCCATGGGCCTTCCTGTTGTTGACTATCCTCTTCTGTGATTGACATAATGCTCAGATCCTGTGGGGCATTGTCTGTCATTTTTAGCTTCCCACTCACTTTCTTTTCTTCCCATCCTCTGTCTGGTGACTCTCTCAGGAGTTGTTTCACTTAACTCAGCTGACTGAACTAATTCAACTATGCACCAACTGGCATTTGCAAGGAAGAGGTTTGACTATGATACGTAGTTAGAGCAATGCAATTGCTCTTTTAACTGTGAATCAATAGTTGCAGGACAAGCAAAGACTTGCTAGTTAGCCATAGAACTGACTGGATGGCAGTTTGGGCACGGGTGACGAAACCCACCAGGATTCCTTAAAACGATAAATACAAGCAAACATCACTTAAATTAAATCAACTCATCTGTATCTTGGATACTGTCACAGGCAACCCATGAACATATCTTATTAACAGTATACTTTTTGCCTGAAAAACAAAGGACAATAAACACTAATGCTACAGTATACATTTATGAGTGTTTTATGTGTCTTTGTACCTTCAGACAGTAGTAATGGAGTTATCAAATGCACTAAAATTGGCAGATCTGACCCAGAGCACACTCATATCAGAAAAGGTTCCAGAGTGGAAGCAGAGGCAGCAGATGGCTTGCATTGGTGGTTCTGCAAATGCATGCCTGGATCAGTTAGAGAACTGGTGAGGGTTTTTTGAACATACACATGAATATCTATACTGTCATTCAAAGATTAGAATCACATGTTATAATTTATGTAAAATCATTATTCCACTCACTGTACAATATATTACATCTAATATATCAAGTATTAATACCTAAGATACCAAGATATTTTTAAATGGTTCCAAATTTGGCAACATTTCTGAATCCAAAGGGAGAAGAAAGCAAGAACCTCTTCTGGCTTTGGTAAACCTTGGATAAACACCTTTTGTTTTTGGCAAAGAGCTTTAATAAATGAAATCTAACTACATTATTTATTCTTGAAGATGCTTTTCATCATCTATATGCATATGTTTAACAGTGTGAGTGTTATACTTTCATAAAGTAAGTAAATCAGTGTAATGTGTTCCTCAGGTTCACCACAGTGGCAGAGTGTTTGCAGCAGATACGTCATCAGCTGAACATGCTGCAGGAGCTGGTGGTGAACTTCACTTATTATAATGACCCCATTGCTTGGAACATGAGCTCACTGCAGGAGCAGGTGCTGTCACTCTTCAAAAACCTCCTCATCAAGTATGTCATTTTTGTGGGTTACACAGTCAGAGGTGGAATTTCACTAAGCTTTGTGGTCAGGATTACATGCTAGTGCAGGATGCAAGTGCTTGTGATGTGTCTTTCAGTTCCCTTGTAGTGGAAAGGCAGCCGTGCATGCCCACGCATCCGCAGAGACCCTTGGTGCTGAAAGCTTGTGTGCAATTCACAGTTAAAGTCAGGTATGCTATTAGAGCATGAATGAGCTCATGCTCAAGAGTGTTCATTTAAGTTTGGGTAAACTCAAATGAACAGTGAGTGAAACAGAAACAATTAAAAACCAGCAAACTGATTCAAATGAATATAGTTAACTCAGATTATCACTTATTAACTCAAAGGAACACAATTTTCTCAAATACTTCCAGCTTACCTCATATGTACACCAGTAAGCTCAACTTAACACTACAGTCAACTCAAATGACAACAGATTAACTAGACAACACAGTTATATAAAATAATGACAAATGAACTCAAATGTACACCTGTTCACTCAAATGAAAACCATTGCCTCAATGTGCAGTTACATTACTCGAGAGGTGCACATCAGGCTACAGTGTAGTGTACATGGCTACACCCTATGGCATAGATTCAATGTACAATGTAAATTGGCCTTAAGTGTCTATTCCCGTAACAGTATGTCAAATTATTGCAGCCCTCCTACCTGGGTGTAGATGGTATTTACATAAGAAATGCCCCAATTTTGGTTTTGCTCTGCCCAAAGCACATAACTGCCTTCAGGGCATGTAAGTCACAGACTTAAGTTGAGGGGAGAATACATGTAGACTGAAAAGTATGGATCTGCATACTTTTTTTGACTTGCACGCACAGGAGAATCGGGTCCTAAAGCACTTAATTGCACTTGAGCTGTTTGGTGGTTGCAGCGTACAACTTCACAGAAGTAATTAAAGCTCGTGCAACAAGAGTGTCCTTTTCTCCTAGGCTTCTGGTCAAGCTACCGGAGCTGAACTGCCGGCTTAAAGTGAAAGCCTCTTTTGATAAGTAAGTTTATATGCAAAAAATTCTCAATTAAAATATTTTTTCATATTGTACTTTTTGGTATGCCCAATGAAAAGTGAATGTTTGCTCATTATTTTCTTCATCCTTGATGCAGATTTGATAAGTTTATTATTTTAGGAAGCAACACAAAAATGCTGAATATGGAGGAATCAAATGGCTGCCTGTCTGCTGAGTTCCGGCACTTGGTATGAGTAACATACAGTTTTTATGATTTATTTGGGTTTATTTTGGTCAAAATGCAGATAAAGTTGTAATTTTCATGGCTATTTGTATATTAACCATGTAAATACTAAAGTCCCTTTTTTTATTTTCATACAGGTACTGAAACAAAAGAAACCAGTTGAAAGTAGAGCAAATGAGGTTGGAAATTTATACCTATTATATTTACTGGAAATACTTTTAAAATCTAGTTATTAAAGCTAACATCCTATAAATTCTATGCAAAAATCATAAATTATGGCTTCTCTTTCACAAAAGATTTTAAGTAGAAAGCCTTTAGCCAACAAGAAGCACTAACCATCCAAAGAATCAATTAAAAAACATTTTAATAAGTAAAGAATATAAGTAAAGTGTAAAATAATATATATTCAATTCAATTCAATTTGTATAGCACTTTTAACAATGGATATTTTCACAAAGCAGCTTTACAGAAACGTGTAAAAAAATCATTCTGTTGAGAGTGAAGGTGATAATAACACATTTCTGTAGTAAACAATCTACTATGATTCTGAAAATCATATAGCCTTGTATCTGTGTACTTCTGTTTCATTTGACATGCATGTAAATTTGCACATTAGCAATTGCAGCAATTGTTTGGAGGTCAACATGAAAATGTAAGGAGTGAAAAGTATCTTTCCAGTGGATATAAAAAGTTTACACCCCCCTGTTAAAATGACAGGTTTTGTGAAGTAAAAAAAATGAAACTAAGATAATTAATATCAGAACATTTTCCACTCTCAATGTGAAATTACAGCATACAAAAATTAAGTGAAAACACTCAGAAATATTTTAGGGAAAAACAGGCAAAATAAAAATATAGTTACAATAACCTGGTTGCATAAGTATACCCTTTTATAATTGGGGGTGTGGCACATATCACATTCAATCTCATGTTCAATAGTAATTGTCATGCAGCTGTCATCAATGAAATTATTCTGAATAACCCCAAATAAAGATTAGCTGTTTTTGTAGGTTTTCTTTACATCTTTTTAGTTTCATTCAACTTTTGAAGCCATGGTCCTCTAAGAGCTTCCAAAGCCTGTATTGTATCTCACTTGTTGAAAGGTAACAATCAGGAGAGGGGAACTAAAGGATTTCCAAGACATTAGATGTACCAAGGAACACCATGAAGACCATCGTCAACGAGTTGGGAACATGAAGCACCACAGTGACATCATAAAGAACAGGACGTCCCTCCAACATTTTACAAAAGAACAAGATAAAAGGGAGGCTGCCAGGAGACCATCAGCAACAGTAAAGGAGCTGCAGGAACATCTGACACCTACTGATTACTCTGCATATGACAACAGTCTCTCGTATTCCTCACATGTCTGGGCCGTGAGGTAGGGTGGCTATACAGAACCCCTTTCTTACAAAAAACAACCAAGTCTGTCTAAATCACCCTAAATTACTTGTAGCAAAATGGTCTGATGAACAATCCCAAAAGCTATAAAAATGCAGGTGTCTGCTAGTAAGCTTAAGATGAAAATGAATTTCACCTTTCAGCACAACAATGACCCAAAGCACACATCCAAATCAACAAAGGAACGGCTTAACCAAAAGAAGATCAATGTTTTGAATGACCAAGAGCCCAGACCTGAATCCAGCTAAAATTCTGTGGGGTGACCTGAGGCAGGCTGTGCACACAGGAAATGACCTCACAATTCGATGGCTCTAGATTGTTTTTGGAAGAATCACTGGGAGGATATTGCTAAGTCGAGAGGTGCCATGCTGAAAGACTCTTACCCAAAAAGACTGAGTGGTGTAATGAAATCAAAAGGTGTTTCAACACCGTATTAGTTTAGGGGTGTGCAAACTTATGTAGCCAGGTTATTGTAACTTTTTTCTTTTTCCTATTGTCCCCTAAAATGTTTCTGAGTGTTTTTCACTTATTCTTTAGTATGTTGTAATTTCATATTGAGGGTGGGAAAAGTCTGACATGATTTATCTTTTTTTTTTTCTTTTTACTTCACAAAAACCTGCCATTTTAATAGGGAGTGTAGACTTTTTATATCCACTGGATTTTCTCTTGAAAATTTACTTGACTAAAGTGCTAACCTTCCAAAATAGTGCTTAAGTACAGTAATGAAGTACTGAACTATTTTCCACCTCTGAATTGTCTTATATGTATGCGGCTGATTGTTACTGACTGAGTTGAAAGGGTCTGTTTGGGTGTAGGTACTTTTCTACATGTTTAATACACTTGTGTGGGTAACAAGCGAGTGATAAGAGATTTGGTTGTTTTTTTCCTCAGTCTCCTCTTCTCACTGTGGAACAACTTCATTCCATCAGCTTTGAAACTCAACTCAACCAAGCAGATATCTCCATTGATATATCGGTAAAAAGAACCACACACACACACACACACACACACACGCACACACAGACACACACACACACACACACACACACACACACTCACCAACACACTCACACAATCTTGTAGCAGGCTGAGTA
>JAQMYM010035959.1:0-18693 GCA_030014255.1 Parauchenoglanis ngamensis | reverse complement strand
TATGCATATTGAAATGCTTATGGCGAGCCTGAGGTAATTTGCTGCTGTGGGACTTTAAGGAAGTTGTTTAAAAAGACCTTTTGACTATGATGATTTTAATAACTACCTCTTAGCAGGAGACTTTTTTCTTCTCAAAGTTGTGCCTCATGTGTAAAGTTGTAAGTCATGTGAAGGATTGTGGTTTATGAAGAACTATGAGGCATACTGTAAGAAGGGTTTACAAAAGTGCTCTAGAAAAAGGAAAAGCAAAGTGAAGGGGCTTTATGACTACATGCTAAGCCAAGGTTGGTTGACCTGTATGGGTGCTTTTTGAGGCTTGATTCCTTCCTATCCAGGAAACACCACTTGAGGCACTTTTGCAGCCTCAAGCAAGCACCAACAGAGGAAAGAAAATTAGACATAAAATGCTGAGGAAAATTAGAATCAGGGTAGATTAAAAAACACTTGTACAGGGTAAAGTAGATGTAGCATTGAATATGTCATTATCCTACAATAAAAAAATTATTAGAAATAAAAAATTTTTATGTTTTTTTTTTTTATCGCTATTACCTGCCGAGTTGTATTATGGGAGTATTCCTACGTACTAGTTCAGTGCTATGTTCCTTATGTTGTTTTCTCAAGTTGAAGAGCACAAACTTAGGATGAAGAATTTTTAATAAAGCTAGAAAACACAATAGAAGCAAACAGCATGCTAAGGTTATAATTGACAATCCCAGTGTAGACTCAATGTGCTGTGTGCAAGAGTCGATTCTCTCAAATGACTCCTTTAGGCGAACTTTTCTGTTCAGGCATGTAGACAATGTAGACACTCCCGCAGTGTAATTAAAATGCAAATCTTTTTTCAGCATCTGGGCTGTTTTTGAATGATGAGCTTACTTGTGTCACATAGCTCTCTAAACAAATATGAACTAGTCCTCCTCTCGCCTCCCCTACTTGGGGGGTGGTATGTGTGTACGTCTTTCTCAACCTCGGTTTCTCTACCAGAGGCCTGGGAGATCGAGTAGATCTTAGCTGTTACTAGAACTGCACATTTCTGGACTGAGACCTCAGTTGTTTTACCTGGAATCTGTTGGAGCCACTCTCCAGGTTTGGGAGTCACAGCCCCTAATTACTACTGGAACCACTTTGGACTTCTGGATCTGAAGAGGCAGGTTTGCAACAGCTTTGGCTGTGTTTTCTGAACATCCAAAACCGCCACAGCAAGGACGCTGACAGACTCCACCCCACATCAGTCCCTCAAGTTCCCTTGTATTGCATAACTGTAATCCAGTAGGGCTTCTTAACCTCTCACCTTTTCTATTAACCTTATGATGAAGCAATCTGACTAAGGGAATTATTTTTGAAGCACAAACTCTCTTCAGATGACAGTTCCACAGTGGCTTGATTGAAGACAGCCAGAATCTGAATGCACTTACTCGTTATCTTGAACAGCACTGTTTAAAAGAGTTAAATTTGTGTTAAGAGAGACCATGGCTGCTGCCACTACTTTATGCTGCTGCAACAGTTGCTGATACTTTAAAGAGGTGCCGTTCCATCTGGTCTCAACCTCCTGAATACGTTTCGTTGCAGGTTTTCCCTTTCACTCCTGAATGTCTGACAGCTTCTGCTGGACAGTGATGCTAAACCTATAGAAGCCAACTATCTGTCTTGACTGTAGACAAGGTATGCAGTTCAGTGGTTTGCCCCATGGCTTTTTTTTTTTTTTTTTAACCAGATTTAACCAGAGTGTGAGCAAAAAAAGGCAAATTCCATGTTTGTAAAAGATGTGCACAGGCAATCATATTGGGTGCATTGCCAGTAACTAAATGTGAAATTCTCCCATACCCCCCATTTATGCAGAAAAACACTCTTGTCCTCCCTTACATGATCAGCTGTGTGTGCTTCAGGAAATTTATAGACCCCAAGCAGAGTGGTCCAGAGCTTGTTCTGTTCATCATTGAAATGGCTCGTCACTGCTAGTCAGGCATCCATGTTGAAGGAGGTTCACATATCTGAAGTTAAACTTACAGCTTTATCCTTGCTCTCTTTATATCTGAAACTCTGAAAACTGAAGCATTGTTTTAAGGGCATTTCTGGACGGTAGATTGCAACCAGGGTCAAGTTTTTGAAAAAGTTCCCGAAACCATCTTCTTCCATAGTAGAAAAAAGGTTGGGAGTCTTTCACAATAAGGTCAACAAGCACCTCGACTAATTCTTTTTGCCTTCCTGTCAGGGAACAGCAAAAAAGCTGAGTAATGAGGAATGCAGATATGCATATGGAAACTGTGTATAAATATATATTTGTATTTAACAAACATGCCTTATTTTACTGATTAAGTGCATTCATTCATTCACTTTCTATGCTGCATATCCATTGCAGGTCACTGGGAAGCTGGAGCCAGTCGCAGCTGACTTTGAGGGCAAGGTGGGGTACAGCCTGGACAGATCACCAATCCATTGCAAGACCAACACAGAGACAAACAACCTTTCACACCTATGGGCAATTTAGAGTAGCCAGTTAACCAAATGCAGAAGTTAACCTAATCCACATGGAGGAAAACAATGCATGCACAGGGAGAACATACAAACTTCGCCCAGAAAGACACCCTTGGTCAACCCAGAGACCTTCCTGATTTGAGGCGACAGTGCTAACTACTGCACCACCGTGCTGCCCCATAGTTAACATTGTTTATTATAAATAGCAATGACTTTCTGGAGTCTTTCAACAAGCTCTTGCAGGATGAACTCAGCAAGCGGATGGTCCATGACTTACCGAGGAGCATTAAAAAGTAAGTGTTTGGTGGTAGATATTGATGCATGTGCTAAGCTGCAAGAGCTTTGGAATTATAAGGCTGATTTAATTTGACTGTCTTTTTTTAATGCTGGTGTTTTTATTGCCTGCAAATTGAGAGTAATAAGTTGTCTTTTGTTAAACTGATTTCATGTCAAGGATCGGTCTGGTCTTGTTTTGCCTCTTGCCTAGTTCTCCTGTTTTGCTGCGTTTTCTGATATCTGATACTTTGCCTTTGCTTTGTCTGGTCACCGTTTCGGATATTATTTCAGATCTGTTTTCCTGCCAAGTGTTTATTTAAAAACACAATTCAATGTCCATGTCATAATGTGTTCAAGATCATCAGTTGTGTTGTGTCGGGGTAGTGTTGGTATACAGTAAATATCCCTATTCCACAACTGTAATAATTCATATTATGCCCAGAACCGCTTGACTAAGTAAAGAGAAACAGAATATCAAATTACTTGGTCTTAAAGTAATAAAAAAAAAAATTAAAAGAAAAACCCTTGAATTAGAACTTTTGCCTGGCATTGTAAGTCATAAAACAAAAAAAACGTATTGAATAAATTTCTACTGACCATCAGCTATTCCCTGAAATGTGGCGAGAGCTTTTTTTGTTGTTTTCCGCAGGATTGAGCACATGTAGAGAGGGGTCTTTGGAAATGTTCTGGACTACTCCAGAGCACAATGGTGTTCTAAACCCAGACAGGGAGATAGACCTATACACATTCCCCTGGACTTTCATGCCACATATTTAAGAACATCTGCAGTTTTTCAGAGAAACCTGAAACAATGACAAACTGCGAACTGAAGGCAAGAGATCACCACTTGGACTATGGCAGAACATACCACACGAGTGGTATGCTGGCTCTGTGCAGGTATTTAGTATTCCTTTCTGTTCAATAACAATTTTCAATAACATCATATTCAATAAGATTCTTTGTCAAGTTCAAATCTCAAAACCGGACTCCTGGCTTTGCTCAGTGCCAGAACGGCTGCTTCCAAATCCCAGGGTTCCACTTTCCGAGGCTTTGCCTTTGTACCAGTGTGTTGAATACCCTCACAGACATGCTAAGTGATTAGTAAAAGTAACTTTGTGCTTGGATCATGATTTAAAGACAAATTTGACAACAAAAAACAAACATTAATCAGAATACAAGAGAGTGAGCATTCACATTTTGTTTATTTATACTGATCAAATATTTAGCAATCAACATTATTGAACACCTCATATATAAAGAACAACTGATTTGCCTTTAGGAAGGAGATCTTCCACTTTACTTACAGTGCACTCTTAATCAGCATATAAAATATGGGTGAGATAGAGATCCGAAATAAAGAAAACACTGTGGAGCCAACCCAAAAAAAAAAAAAATGAATTCACAACTGCAAATAAACAAACTAGGGAAAATGGGTTCATGGAAACTTCATCTTTTAGCTAGGAAAAATTAAAGTATACAAGGAGCGCAGAAAAATAGGCTTTTATTGGAAAAATAAAAGCCAAGAAAGTCTACAGGACGTTCTGACTCACTGCTCTAAGAGCTGCTTTTATACAGAAGAACCATTCTTAAGTTTAGTAACATTCTAACAAAATTTAGAACAGTATGTACACATTCCTTGAGCTTTGCACAGCGGTCATCTAAACTCTACCATTATATTTCCATCATCCTAGAATTACCAATACAGATATCTGGTGCCCCCACCATTAAAATTAAAATTGCTACCCATGTTTTTAACTTCTACTTTGTAGCCAACACTACTTATTCACCCGACAAGGATAATATACAAAAGTATCATTACTTTGGTTGTCATTACGCAGATCCTCGATCTTATGCTTGTGTGCATATTTACCACCTGTGGAGATCTGTTAGCATTGGAGCCTAGTGTCTGCATTTTCTTCTATTCGTGTATAACAAGGATACATTCTTGCTTTAAAATATGGTAATACTTTAGCTAATACTTCTATGACCGTACACATGTCCAAATTTAAATGAGTCTAAATATATTATGATACATATGGGCTTAACTGCTCGACTCAGTGAGGCTACATTTCAAATAGCTCCATGAACACACAAGTGGTTTACATGTGACTATATGTGGTATTAGATTTCTGATGATGCCTACATTACATAATACTGGTTTCCAAATTCCTACAGTAGTTTGTAGTGAAAATATCTGAATGGTCTAATAACCAACAAACATCTTTAAAGTTTTAAGTTGTCAGACAAAGGAACTAGCCTAACGCATCATTTGTACATTTTTAAAATCAGACTAGCTTGCCTGTTATAAGCTAATGGTGGGCTATTATGTTTGACTGGCTGTACTGAGATGTTAACACTAGAAGCACCATGCTGGATTGCCCTACTTCTAGCACAGATAGGCAGTCATAAGACTATGGAGTCTTCAGACAAGGATACCATTACCGACACCTAATGATAGCTAGATTGCACTTTTGCACAGAGTGCCATAGTCCATTGTTAGTTTCCAGCATATGAATGATTTGGCCAAAACTAAATATTACAATTAGCCTACCACCAATCATGTTTAGAAGACCATGAATGTGGCATCCTCGAGTGATCTCAAAAAGAGATTAAAGCATCGGTAGCACGGCTCATTGCAAGTCAAGGATGCTAAGAAATAGCGCTAGCCAGTGAACAGATGCAGATTCCGAGGCTTTAGCTGTGCTAAATGATGGAAGAAAATGACACCTATAAAACCATACAACACCTATAAACAGTCTTTACAAACAGCACCCCGCAAGTTCCCTTTCAACGTAGTGAACTTCGCTCAGGATGCTTAAATCACGATCAACATTCCAAGCCAAGTTTTGGTGCATTCTTGGAGCATTTGACAGACAAGTCACTTGCATCTTGTGTGCCAAATCTGCCAATTTGACAGTCTCCTTTTCGCAGACAGGGAACGAGTTTCAGGAAAAAGTCACTTGCATGTTATTTCTCCTGCTGCCTTTGCCACTTTCTGGATTTGCACACGGCTTCACCAGCTTGAGAATTAATTTCCTTCTGCTTACGTAACCTTCATGCATTGTTTGTAGAAAATATAAGTGCATTAATTGCAGCCAGGTCTAGGAGGTTGTAAAACACAGCTACAGGCCAACGCCGGGTGCCTCCCTTTACCAAATACAAACATGCCATTTGATCCATAACATCAACGCCAACTTTAGTTCTGTTGTAGTGGAAAATTGGTTCTGGCAGTTTTTTTTGTGCCATCAGTTGAAATTGTTTGAGGCATTGTGCCCAGCATGCATACCTTTCTCTTTGGTTTTGCCAGGTAAATCATGAAGGAGACTCTTCCCAGTCTTGGAAAATCTTTTAGACTGTGCCTGTGTACATGGAGGCATTTCTCATGTTTTTATTCATTGTGTCGATAGGCTCTGTTTGTCAAAAGCTTGTTTGCCAGTGCCAACAAGGTGAAGGAATTGACTTGCATTTCTTCATGACTTGCTCCACAAGACGGTTCACAATATTGCCTTATAACTGCTCACCAGCGAGCCTACAGTCATCTTTTCCAAGATAGGAAATTGTGATCAACATGCGTTTTTTTTTAAAAACATCAGCAGTAACCCAGAACGTAATACCAAATTTGTCTGGTTTATTTGCCATGTACTGTGTGAAATGACCACACATGACTGTAGATGAACAACTGTTCTCTACAGGTGTGTAAGAAGCAATACAATTTTTCACAAATTTATTGAATATCTCGGATATCATGGCATATTTACCTGTCACAAGTCAGGCAGCCCTAGTCTTCTAGTCATCAAAGCTCAGACAGCACATCAATTTCTGTTGAGACATTCCATTTTCAAAAAGATAATTTCCCAAATCAGCCGACCAGTAGTCATACGTCATGCTTTGACCGCCTGTAATACCCCTCACATAAATGAGACCCACAAATTACTTTAGCTCATAGCCTGTCAGCTTGAACTCATCAGCCCATGTAGGCCTACATGAAACAAAAATCCATGGTTAGTATATTTATCATTTACACACACACACACACACACACACACACGACAATGAGCATACCGAGCAATTAGCTTTTCACCCTCTGTTGAGCTGCACATGCTACTCCCGAGATACCAGTGATCCTGACCCCCTCTGCTTTCCGGACTCACCTGATCCATCCTGAGGTCCTACTTCCGCTTTGAGTCACCACTTGAAAACTACTTGCACCATATGAACTGCATAAATGTACAACTAGAACTATGAAGATGGTGTTAGACTGCTGTTAATGTAAAAGGTTCTGCTACAATGGCATAGGACTCAAATTACCATGAACCATCTTGCATTCAAATCTCCCTCAGTGAATCAGGGGAGACCGAACAGTGCCACCCAAATGGCAGTACGAGCACGCACACATTTTAATCAGGGGATTGAGAACGGCAAATTTAAAGGATTTAGGTACATAGCCAATGCTAAGGGAAGAGTTGATTATTTTTAGAAAAGGTTCAATTACTTCTGGTATCTGATTGAGAAAACATGTAAGTGAAGGATCTAATACACATGTTGAGGATTTTGAGGAGGAAATTAATTCGATTAGTTCAGTCTCTTAAAAGAGTGTAAAACATTCTAATGGCTGATCTGATAATTACATTGTTGTCTATAGAGTTCACATTGTCTGTATTTAAGTTCATGGTTTGTATTTTTTGCCTGATATTGTCAATCTTAACATTGTGGGGGGTGTTGGGTCATGGTCATTGCTACTGCATGTTGATGGGATGGACGTTTCTGTGGCGCTTATATTCCTAGTTAGTTTTGCTACAGTATTAAATAAGAATCTAGGATTATTTTTATCTTCTATTAGAGTGGAGAAATACATTGAGCAAGCAGCACCAAGAGCTTTCCTATAGCTCAGCAGGCTCTCCTTCCATGCTAATTTGGTCAAGGTGCATATATTATAACGAGAAGACATCTTAAAAGAGAGGAGATGATTGAGAGTTTCAGACTGGAACTGCCAAAAAAAAAGGGTGTCCACGAGTGGGTCCCATTATGTTCTAATCAACTTCTAGTGCATCTAGAATGGACACGAACGCGGTCCTCAGAGGATCTTCTGGGTCATCAAAATGAATATTAAAGTCTCCAACAATCAATGCTTTGTCTAAAGAGACAACCAGGTTTGAGATGAAATCTGCAAATTCACACAGTAATTCAGAATATGGCCCTGGGGGTCTGTAAATAATAATTTTATGACTAGACAGACCTCTTTTTAGTGACATGTCATGTGAGTGGAAAGAACCTCAAACGCATTGAATTCATGTCCAAGCTTTTGTGTGATGCCTAGTTTATCATTATAAACAACTGCAACACCTACTATTCCACCAGTTAGAAGAGGCTGGTGTATATAACTGCATCCTGGAAGACTAGGTTTGTTTAATGCCATGTACTGATTTGGTTTGATCCATGTTAGTTAAACAGTACATTAAACTGCTGATCAGTAATAATTTCATTAACAATAAGCAATTCAGATGCGAGAGCGCCAATATTTAACGGTCCTAGCTTTAGATCAAAAGGTGCTGGTTGTGCATCAACTATGATCCAAATTTATTTTAATTAGATTATTAGAACAAACTTTCTTCATTTTTTGTTTAACTCTGGGAACAGACAGTCTCAATATGGTGGAACCTGAGTGACGACTTTGTGCAGCTAGCACATGGTCAGTTTAGCCTGCTTGTCTGCTCCCTGGCCTTGGATCTGGATTGTCAAATTAACTAGGCCCGTCATGAGAATATGAGCTATGCTACAAGAAATGAGAGCAGCACCTTCCCGAGTGGGATGGATACCGTCCCCCCCTTACTGTCCAGTCTTGGCCTCAAAACTACTCCAATTACCTATAAAGCCCACACTGTTTAGCCAGCAGTTCAGTGACCATAACCTGCTGTAGGCTACATCACCACGCAACATGGGGACGGGGCCCAGAGCATACTACTCCATCGGACATCGCCTTCGCTAATTTAAACACCTCTACAAAGTTACACTTTGTAACCTCTGACTGACGAAGGTGTCGTTAGCTATCGTTAGCTCCTACATGAATAGGACTCCTACATAAATCGGTGCTTGCCTAGGACCCCAAGATTACCTGCTATGCCCGGCGCCCTGGCTCCTGGTATACACCCAACCATAGCTGCTGGTACCCTTAAAGCTAATTTCATGCCCCTCAAGATAGGGTCTCCTAGAACCAAAGCTCTTTCAGCAGGCGCTTCACTGAGGAGAGCAAACCTGTTAGATACGTGATGCGGGGAGGAGTGGTGCTCCAGTGGGCAAGCCTTAGCATTGGTTCTGCGATTATACCACGAGGTCATCCATTTGCCCTGCTGAGAGGGCTCCAATGCCGGAGCTGGGGAATTATTTACTTGCGCTTAAGGCTCTCCAACACTGCTCTTGCTCACTAACCTTCTCTAGAGACTGCATGCACACCTCTAATGATGCAATTTCTCATCAGTGAGCTAACCAATATACACTGGTCACATGTAAAGCCATTACTAAAGATGGAGGAAGAATGACTAAATATTCTGCGCTCCACTCACTGAATGTTTGTTTGCCATCATAAATGTTTAATATCCCCTTAGTTGAAGGCTTGTTAATATCTTTGGCAGATCTGACATAGATGGCCTTGCAGCGTTTAGACAGGGAGAAAAATTAACAAGAGAAAAAGCATATTCCCCAAAGGGAAAGGGAAAAGAAAAAGCGCGACAAGAACTCCCAGCAAATGATTCAAAGACAGGAAATGACATCAACCAACCATTAACATGGCCAATCAAATTCAATGCAGCTGTGGAAGACTTGGGAAAACTGGAAACCAATTAAAAGGCCATCGCACAAGTCACCACAACATGTGGTATATACCAAGGTGATGTACGGTCCCTGCTACCGTTCTCCATAGGTCTGAACCCCCTCAGCCACTTCAAAAGAGCGGAGATGGATACAAGTTCAGAAATGGAGTAACCAGCAGCCACCTCCTGTACATAGAGGACAAAGTGTATGCCAAATGTGAGCAAGACCTCGACTCACTGAGCCGCCTCAGACCCTACAGTGAGGACACTGGGAGGTCATTCAGACTGAAACGCAGACGCATGGTGGCCAAGAGAGGGAAAATGAACAGGACTGAAGGAGTGGAATTACCAAAGGGCAAATGGCAGATAAACAGGACAGCCACAAGAACTTTGGTATCCCTACAGGCCAATGGGAATCAAGATAAGGATACAAGGTCATCAGTCAAAGCCAAATATCTCCAGAGGGTCAGACAGGTGCTCAGAAGCCAGCTAAATGGAAGGATAAGATCCAACCCATCAACATGTATGCGCTACCAACCATCAGACAGCTGGAATAGAGAACTGGCCACAGGCGGAAATAGATGGCACTGAGGTCAAGACACGGAAACCCCTCACGATGCACAGAGCATTCCATCTGAAGTCCAGTTCCCCCGAGACGCTGGACGAACAATGGACAGGAGGGGGATGAGGATTAGTGATCAGAGCCACCATCCAGGATGAAACAAGGAACACCCATGAATAAATCATGAAGATTGCTGAACTGATGCGAGTGTCTCAGGCAGGAGAAGACAAGATAAGGATGAGAAAGCATTGTGGAAAACCAAGCCTCTCCATGGAATGTACTATAAGCAGATAGAGGAAGTGGCTGAGATCAGAAAATTCTACCAGTTGCTAGAAACAGCAGGCCAGAAGGACCTCACAGAGGCTCTGATCATGGCAAAACAAGTACAGGCCCCAAGCACTAGATCTATAGAGGCAGAGGACTACCACAATAGGCAGGACCCCAAGGTGCAGGTTGTGCAAAGATGCCCTGAGACTGTCCAGCACATGGTAGCTGAGTGCAAGGTGGAACAGCATATACTGAAAGGCATAACCAAGTGGGTGGGATAGTGTACAGAAACATCTGCACCAAGCTCATAACAGAGCCAAGATCCTATGGAGCAAAGCTAAAGATCCTGTGTGACTTCAAGTTCCAGACAGATAAGCAGCTGCTGGCCAAACAGACACAATGGTGGTTGATAAGGAGCAGAAAACAGCAGTAGTGTTATGTGTGTAATCCCAAATGACTAACATCAGGAAGAAGGAGCATGAGAATATTTAAAAAGTACCAAGGCCTGAAGGAACAACTGGAACAGATGTGGAAGGTGAAGTCCAAAGTGGTTCCAGTGGTAACAGGAGCATTAGGGGCAGTGATTCCCAAACCTGGAGTGTGGCACGTGAACGTACAATAACTGAGGCCTCTGTCCAGAAATGTGCAGTTCTAGTAACATCTAAGATACTACGCAGAACCTTCAAACTTCCAGGGCAGCTCCTTGAAACATTTACATAACCATTGATGGCCTGCACGTGTACCAAATTACAAATCAAACCATTACACACTTTTTTTTTTAAACATAAACAAACAGTCACATACACTAATATTTCTTTGGACTGCCTTTAGCTTCGATTACGGCTGTTGATTTTACCAAACGTTTCAGTGATCGCCGATCACGATCATTAAAGATTTTTTTCCAACCACATTTCTTCTGCGAAGATGCTTCTGCCCCATGATCCTTCCAGTTTTTAATAATGCATTAGACAGTTCTTAACCCAATTTTAGTAGTTTCAGCAATCTCCTTGGTTTTTTTTTTTAATGATGCATGCCAATAATTTGACCCTTCTGAAACAGGCTCTTACCTATTTGCCTTGTTAAATCCAGGTGGTGACCTTTTTTGGACAGGCAGTATATACAAGCTGCTAATCTAAATCTTATTCATATGTCTGAATGACAAAACTAGTACGAGTGAGGCTTTGTGCCATCTGCTGAAAAGAGTAGAGAAAAGAGCACATCACAGCTTGGAAAGGCAGGAAACAGCATGGACAAACATGCAGGTGTCAGCAATTTCACAAAAATATGAGCAAAATAGCTTTAAACAAGCTTGTACCAGTGCGATTTTTAAAGTTTATAGGTGCTGGGTGACAAAACACACAAATCTAGGATGAGTCATGAAAGGAGGGTCCTGGAATTTCGATCGAAGTATCTTTTTTTTTTGGTCATCACAGCCAAAAGGACCGGCACTTCTAGTGCCAATACTATTTTATACACACACGCAAAAAGGGGACTTAAGTCAGAGCCCAAAAGGGCAGGTGCTTGAGCACCACTAGGTTTCGATCTGTGCACATGCCATTGGAACGGTCATTTAGCATCACAGTGGCAGTTTCGGCTGGAATTCCTAGCAACATGTAGGATTGCTGGATTAAGACCTGCTAGTCTGACACCTTCATAGAAGAAACTGTGGGCAATCATCCTTTCTGCCATCTTGAAACGGTTGTTCTCCAAAAGAGCCTTGGCATTTGAACGCATGAGCTGATCAGGCTCCCTCTCAAACAGAAATTTCCCCAAGTGTTTTCTAAGCACAAACAAAAAAGGTATATGCTTTCAGAAATGTTCTCCAAACAAGCAAAGTACTAAAAACTCTGAACAGTGGTGGTCTGGTCAAATCACATGTAATGGGACCACTCAAAGCAGAAACACAAGATTGAGCTTAAAAAAAAGCTCATCAAGTTAAGCCATCATAATTGACAAAAAAAAAAAAAGCCAATTCCCACCATTACCCACAGAAGAGACACCCGTTAGACATTTAAAAAAATAAAAATAAATAAACAATTATTCATTAAAAAATTTAACATTTAGTAAAGAACATACCAATTAGAGTGCATTTTGGTCATGCCCATTGTGTGTTGGTGTCATGTTAAAACACATGGGTCCCTATGGATAACCAATGGTTTTCCAGTCCCATGCTCTCCAAGGTGATTACTTCTGTGGTGATTTGCTGCACTCTGCATCTGGTGTAAAATTTCCAATTTAAAAGCAAAGCACAAAGACAAATGGTAAATGTTTAATGGGTACTCAAATACTCCTGTGCATCAAAGAACTTCTGTCTCTTTACCCACTGCCAAGGTACTTACTATGATGCAACGGTGTATACATATTTAAAAACAGGCATGCTCCTACTCACCAATTCAATAGAAATGAAGGCAAAACACCTCCAAATCACCTAAAAGTAATGTGGAAAACAGGCTGTTTTGTCATTGAAATTCAAATGGATGGGTGGGGCTAAAAACTGTACTGCAGCCAGCCAGCAGGGGCACTACACCTGTGGTGGCTTTGTTTTTTTTTAAAGAGAGGATGTGCCTGCCATGTTTTATACATTCGATACAAACTCTTATAATTGTAGCTATTGATCAACACAAACCATTGACTTAGGATTCATCATGTCATGTTCATCAGTCAAGAGGCATCAGTCCTCCTATCTGCACAGAAGAGCAGTTCTCTCTCTCCACCAGTACTTCCATTTGTCTCACCATCACTGACCTTAAATAAGCAATATTTAAACAAAGCTCTAATTAATCCTTTTTGACTATAATTATGTCCATGCAATTAACCAATGGATAGTACCGTAACTATAAGGCATACCTTTTAACAGGTCTTTCTGGCACCTGTGACCCACAAGAACCTATACTCAGTCGGATTACTCATGACTCAAGATATTTCAAAACGTAAAAACATATAATGCTTAAAATCACCTTCAATCAGAAATTAATAAATTGTTTGACCAGAACCAACTGCTCTGTAAAAGAGCTACATTTCTTTTTTTTTTTAATAAAAAAAACAAACCTGCAGTTTTCCAAACGAGCCTTCATTAAGCAAAATTGGATGGACTCACAGTACAAACACTTCACATTAGGTCCAGTGGCTGGTACAGATTCCTGTGAGGAAAGCCAGCATATTTGTGAATGAGTGTTAATGCAAAAATAATAAATACATAATACATGCCTGAAGTGTGCATGTCCACCTGCAATGGCCAGGTGTAAACAAAACCATGTCCAACAGATGCCTCGGGACTTCAGCTATTTCACAGTATACCCTTCATTTGGTCACTACAGAAGTACCTAGGGTTACAAGTTCTTGCGCCGACTTGCAAATGTAACCCACATTAACTCAAATCCTCCACGTGCAGAGTGCTTCGGGTTTCCTAGATACAACAGCATTGTTAACTCGAGTTAATTTTCATTTCCTGTAACATTACATGCAAACAACAAATACAATAATAAGACTATGTAGTACATACAACACAATGTCCATCTCAAGTGGCTGAGTCACACAATACACAAAGACATTACAGCATTGTGTTTAAAAGATGTAAATATTATATCCATACAAGAATATATAAATAGTATACAATCACACCTATACAGACCAAAGTAAAAATAAAACTTACCACAAAAATAAATAAATAAATAAACCTGGTCTTTTTTCACCAAGTGCTACAACTGCAAGCCTTTCCTTATCATTTTTGCAGGGAACACTGCAGCATAACTTGCCATCAAGGCAGTGTGTAGGATGACTAGCTAACTTGGCACTGAAAGAAAGCTCTCCTTAGGGTGAACGGGCTGGTTGTGGTAGACCTGCAATACGGCTGAAAATCTTCTCATGTCTGCTTTCAAATTAAACAACGATATATTACTTGAGGGAAAAATAAACAATGGTACCCGATTTTTTTTAGGGAGTGCCTAATATTATAAATTAGTGATGTATTGAGCCAGTTGTTCACGCAAGTTTCTTATTTAAAAACTCGGGTCTACCTTAATGCTACATCACGTCATTGCCAACACAGACTACAGTTCTCCATCTCTCTGGCTAATAATGCCGAGCTCATACCAAATCACACACACCTGCACTCAATCAATACACAATCACACTGACCGCACACAATAGAATAGTTTGCTACAAAGCATAAGCATTAGGGGGGGATCTCTTGGATCAGAGAATCTGAGAGATTTTCAAAGACACTGAAGTCACCACAGAGCAGGACTTGATGCTGGTTGGGCCCTGATATTCAGATGCAGGACAAACTGTCTAGAAAAACACTGTTAGCATAACGCTGTAGTAGAATGTGATAGAAAAATCCCCTCCCCTTGCCTCATCAGTGGTGCGTTGCCCGATCACCCCAAGGAACAAACCACACATGATAAGCTAGAAAACAAAAGAAGCCAATGCTCATATATCCAGAAAATAATTGTCAAATTAATCCCATTTTGTGCATGCATATCATAGCATGTGTATCTAAGGGACAAAAGCAAGAGCAGAGAGTCCTTATGCTAGCATTAGACAAATACCAGTTCAAAATCTTTTAGGGCCCACCCAAAACAATATTACGACCTCTTAAATCACACAGACTCTAAGCTTAAGGTGTTTGCAGCATGCATACCAGTATGAGGCAAAGTTCAACGAGAAATAGACTGGATAACGAGCTAATTTACTCACCATCTACTAGGTTTAAGGGGGAGTACACGCTCGTTTCCTTCATTCTGCTATTGGTGTCATGGCCATCTACTACCACAAAAAGGGAACAATGTTAATCTTGTTCCAATTACCAAAACACTGTATAAAAGCAAGATATGGATTTTAGTATTAATGTTCGTTTGAATATTAACCATTTTGGGCTCCTCCTCTTTTGAGCCCATCAGCACCTCTTTGTAGCAGGTTAGCTATACTTCTCTCCAACCTGATAGCAGATCCACAAGTTGACCACTCCACCACGCTTTTACAGACCAATCAGAACAGCCAAACTTGCATATTAGAATCCTTCCATCTAATCAATTCATCCTTCAATAAGCCTTTCAATATATGCTTCATTATAAATGTCAAGGAATCATGAGAATTTTAAAATTTAACAAAAAAAATTCCTCCATACCAGGTAATGAAAATAATGGAAGGTTTTGTTACTTTTGTTTTAGTGGTTTCCTGAAGTTTAGAAGCTCTTGCAGTGCTCCTGAGATGGTCCCTTGGCAGAAGGGTTCGAGGCAGTCGACTCATGCTGCATCAAAAGGCAGGTCTTGGCACAGGACTGAGTTGAGCACTTGTGGTCTTTCAGAGGGAAACTCCTGAAGCTGAGTGGAGAATTTGTACTGGTCAACCAAAACTCCTGGTAAACAATGAGCTCAGGGTTCTTTTATGGGTTTAATCCTGGTTTTGATCACAGTTCAATACGGAGTAATAAAATCTGAAGTACAAGTTAACCGCACTCATGAACTGTAAAACTAAAACTCAGTACATCATTATGGACTCAATTACACAATACATTACACAAAAACAAACAACAGCCAATCAGAATATTTTGAGCATATCTGGAAAGCCATTTCTTTTCTAAACCTACCTTACCAACACACTCCTACTTGTTCATTCACACATACAGATGCACAGACATCAACCCCAATATAGTCTTCATTTATTGCCACAATGTATTCTCTCCTCAGTTCTCTTCTGATCCCCCAAAGTCCCCATTATTATGGTCATCATCCCCATTTGCATATGTAATTGCATACACAACTCTGTACCCCCTTCTCTACATGGACATGAACTAAATTTTTACTTGGTCACTGTTTGCCCAAATAACAGTCAGGTTTGCATGAGTATGTGCACATGTGTGTTTCTGTCTGTAGGTCAGAAAGACTAATCGTTTGTCCTTCTGTCTGGATGTTTATTTTTATTAGTATTATTCTGGGACAGAAAGCCAAAGCAGGGACTACGTTGTATAGAGTGAAACAGAACACTGAGTATTTGGTCACCTGATTGAGTTCTTTGGGAGATTTTCAATACTATGTACAGTAGGTAACTTCATTGCAGGCTTGCAGGCTTGATAATAGACTGGCGAATTGCAAATGCTAGGATCAAGACACTTTAAATGAGACGACAAATGATCCAAGATCCTAGATTCAAGCTGAGGCATTTTGAACATTTTATATTTAATACGAAGATTAAGTCAAGAGTGTGTCCACCATTATGAGTGGGTCCCATTCGGTTTAAGAGCGTAAAGTTAAATTAGATTAAATCCTTTTGGTCTAGAATGGACACAAACATCTCAGAGGGTCTTGCAGATTATCAATAGGTTAAGAGTCTTCAATAATTACTACTTTGCCTACAGAAACAAATTTGAAAAAAAATCCTTCATTAGCTTCATTTAGTGCTAAATACTCTTTTGGTCCAATCCAAGTTCCTGTTAGAACATTAAATCCCTAATAAGAGGTTTCATTTACAATTACAACATTTTAAGAGAATCAAAGATGCTGGAGGTATAGTCAGTCTGAGTCACTTGTGTGTTACTAAGGTTACTTAAACTGACAGTTCCTACATTTTTGTTTAGCTTTGGGACACAGACAGTCTCAATATGGTGGAACTGGAGTGATGACTAAAGACAGCTAGCAGTCAGTCAGTTGAGCCTGCTTGTCTGCTCCCTGGCCTCAGCACTTGATTAGCAGTGATTAACTAAGCCAGAGACTAGGAGCTATGCCACAAGAATCATCCATGGGATGGATAAGGAAGAACCTTTCCTCCCACTCATTCTTACGCTCACCTCTGTGCAGCACAAGTCAAGTGTCAGTTGGGTCAGCTGATGGACTACATAACCCAAGCCCACTTAGCTTCCACATGACAGACAGGAAATCATTCCAGGTGCCACCCACAAAGCCAAGTACTGCCTGTGGAAAACACCTCCCCAATAAGAATCTGAAATCTGTAAAAGTAAAAGGAAATTATCAGAAGTGGTGCATATGTAGGTTTAAAACACACTTGGCAGGCAGAGCCAAAATAATGTCCAAAATTGTCACAAGGCAAAACAAACAATCATATATCAGAAGACACAGAAAACTAGGTCCGAGGCAAGACAATCAATCCAATTTAAAAAAAAAAAAAAAAAAAAAAAAGGGCTCACCACAAACACTTGGCAACCAATAAAAAAAGGCATTAAAAACAAAAACAGACTCTAATTAAATCAGCCTTAGGATTGAAAAACTCTTACAGTATAGCACAGTGCATCAATATCTACCACACAATGCTTTCCGTTTAATACTCCTCAGCTCAGGAAGTCCTGGACCATCTGCTTGCCGAGTTCCTCCTGCAAGAGCTTGTTAAAAGAGTCTGGAGACGTTCATGCCGGACGTCCATGAAATACATGGTCCTAGCAATATTTTCCACTTGGAATAAGAAAACACTGATCAAAGTCTATATTTTTAATAGTCAGTCTACATTAGGAATATTCTTACATGAAGCAGTTAGCCTCTTTGAGAATCACCTTAAAACCCATTTTTAAATTTGTTACGTTTAACAGCTTATAATAGCTATTAGTTGCTATAACATGCATCATACACGTCTACATGCCAGAGCACTGCTTCATTACACGGAGAAACAAGAGGGAATACATAGACAACTAAGTAGGACTTAAACAGGTACCGCTGGATACAATCAAGATAACAGGAGGGGCAGAGACATGAGCACAAATGTCACAGTAAGAGAAATCTGTGTGATAGCTCACCTAGAACCTGCTTTACTCAAAGATGAAGTTAGTCACTGTGCCGGTGGTCATAATGACCATAACACAGTGTACAGACTAGCTGCTCCATGACTGCTGTGTCCACTCCCCTCACCACTAGAAGTAGAGAAAACAAGAAAAAGAAGATTGGATGATAAGCTCACGGAGTAAACGAATTACTAATGAGTTACAGATGGTTTTAGCAGATTACACCCCACACCTGTCCGCACACGTGCACTGTCTCAGAGCCACTTTAAGCAGCAAACAAGCTGTTAATTAAGCAGCAGCAGCTAATGCAGCGTCGTGCTTACATTTATCATACAGTTAAACCTGTATACAACACAAATAGCTCATTGCCCAACAGTCTCTCTCACCATTTTAACCACATGAGCCTATTAACTTCTCTTTTTAACCCCTAACATAGGGTGACCAGACGTCCTCTCTTCCCCGGACATGTCCTCTTTTTGAGACCTGGAAATTGTGTCCGGTCGGGGTTTTAGAATTGTCCGGGATTTTGAGCTGCCTAAACATTCGTCACGTCATGGGCATCTCTCATAAACTAGTTA
>JAQMYM010035951.1:0-18694 GCA_030014255.1 Parauchenoglanis ngamensis | reverse complement strand
ACATCACTGCCCCTGACGCTGCCCACAACACTGCCCACAACACTGCCCACAACACTAACCACATTGTTGCCCCCGATGCTGCCCGCAACGCTGCCCACAACACTAACCACATTGCTGCCCCCGATGCTGCCCGCAACGCTGCCCACAACACTAACCACATCGCTGCCCACGACTCTGCTCCGACGCTTCCCCCAACGCTGCCCACAACGCTGCCCACTACGCTGCCCCCGATGCTAACCCCAACGCTAGCCCCAACACCACCTGTTGCACCACCATGCCATCCACTTTACTGCTGAAGTTAATCAACGTTAATTGGACTTCTAACATCACGAAGTTACATAGAATGTTGAACATACGTTCATGTTTAATTTTCTTTTCTATATTTTTGAAAATATTTATTCCAAACTTGACACCTTCTTACTAAGCCTATGTACCATCCACAGCAACATGTCAGCTATTCAGTAATAAAACCACAAACCTTTTATTACCCTTTATCTGCTTTAATTTGTCATTTTTATATACATTTTTCCTGAGCTCCTCTGTGCTGTAAACACTACATGGTTTGTACAATGTAAAAGTAGCAAACATTTTATTATTTTAAATAATTAGTGAAATGGGATTTAGCACATCACAAAGTATGCATTCATAGCTCCTATAAAGTTTCCTTGTAAATAATTTACACTGAATAGCTATTAATAGGACTAAGCTAAAACAAATACAAGTGTTCTTGGATTGTGGCTTTGCTGTTGAGTGTAACTGGAATTGATTTGTCCTTCGGCAGTAAATTTTTGGCACAGCTATAACTTCTTGTTCAATAAGCTGTCCAGGCTGAAATGTGCTGAACAAACTTTTAAGGTTGGACTGAAATCCTCAAAGAACAAACTTTAGACACTTCATTGTGATGACTAGGTACTTTGGGAAATGCAGAAATATTCTGTTCCTGACAGGAACAGCAGGAGTTTGTCATTTCACCTTGACAGGACAGGCCAAGCCGCTTTGGGCCGTTCGAGCACATTTGTTTATGCTAATGAAATGAGAGTTATGAGGAATTCGAAATGTGCTGTTTAAGCACAACTGTATAAACTTTACATAGGACATCAGTTTCTTCGTACCATATCAATGCCATTCTTCATGTCATATCTAATAAGCAAGGAAAAAAATCCATGACCAAGATTTATTTAGTGCACTGATTTAAAACAAATCTTTTGAATGAAAAATTCAATCAAATGAATACATCACCATGAAGGTTTTGAGGAGAATGAGGTGACGATGAAATGAAGAATGTATTCAGAGAAGGCATAGCAGTTTTTGTGCTGATTATGCTGATGTTTTTCCCTGCCTTCCTTCCTTCTCTTTGTTCTCCTTTCTGCAAAATTGTTAATGAACGTGATGTCACGTGAAATGAAGTTTATCTGAATGAGAGCTTATGATCCGCAAGTGTGTATATCACATTAACAAGTCAGACAAGTTCATGGACAAACAATGATGAGTACAACACGAACAGTCACCCCAGTCTGTCCTTATGAGGTGTGACGTGAAGACAAACAGGAGTTTTGTTGCTGTTTCTTCACTCGACCACTCATTGTCCGTGCTGTGTCTGTGCTGAAATCATTGAAGATTAATTCACCCATTTTTATTCAGCTCTGTTTTGATGATGATTGACAGTTCATGTGCATCTCAGACATTTCAGGCTGAACCGATTAAGCAAATGTCCAGTCTGTTGTTCAAATTGTGAGAAAAGCTCAATTAGCTAGGAAGATTTTAGACAATCTTTTGGCACGCTCATTGCAGTTACTGCTGTGTTTGTTAAACTCTGTATTGATTTATCTTTCCAGGCATGAATCCGAGTCAATGTTAGAAAGTAGCCTGAATAAAAATAATTTTAATGTCATTTTGGAGAATTATATTAAAGTTTCCTTAGAATAGAAACTTGAATAGAAACTATTGGGCATTTTTTCCTTCGTACAAGGTGCAAAATTCCTTGCCGTACTGCATAACACAGATTGTGCGACATGTCAGTGGGTCTGTGTGGGACTTTAGCATTGCTCATGGGTGATATTACAAAATGTAATGGTAATGTTTATAATAAATAGTACATCAATGAACTATATTGTAGCAGTGCACAATTGAATAGCTTAGGGAGTAGTGAGAAGGGCATGTGGAGAGTCCACAATTAGGCATTACTAGATATCCAATAATTTGCACAGCAGGGCCATTTATTTCAGTAATTTGTTTGAATTAGGAGAAGAGCGGAACCTGACTGCGATGGAACCGTTATTGGGTGAGATTTATTGAGATAACCCTCAGACGTGCCTCTGTTAATGAGTAAGAAGACGTTCTGCTCTCGTTAGATGGTGTCTGTAATAGTGAAAATAAACTCCTTAACATGAGAGTTGACAACTTCTACTAACTTCCAAAGCAAAAACATATAGAGTAAACCCACTTCACAGTTGCTCTGCATGAAGGTAAATAATGTAAACGTAATGTATCTAATAAAAACTCTATGAGAAATGAGCGTATCCTGCAGGTGTGACTCATCCAGTAATGCCACCGTTTCTGCTCCTAGACTGATTCATTCATTTATTTGAACGTTGTTCTTGATATCAGTCATGAGCTTTTTTCAGGGTTAGTTGCTTATTATTTGCCTCCTACATATCCATAAGGATTCTAATTTACCCCATAGCATTCAGTTTTGTCCTTTGTCTCTCATCATGAATCACAATCTATCGGAATAAAGCGTAGGAATCGTGCTACTCTTTAAATTGTCATCGAGTGCATTGTTCTGCTTTATGAGTCACATGTGACAGCTCATGTGTATGTAAATGAGTAAACGTTATAAAAGTGTTTTCTGTTGGAAATTCATGTTTTCTGTGCTCTGATATGCAAAAGTACAGGATTGTGACACACACCTGAATATTATCTATTTATTTATTTACTTATATATATATTTGTCAACAAATGCACAAATGGAGTAATATGCAAAAAAAGGAATTTAATGGAATTCACAACAGCAAATCTATTTATCTATTAATTCATCAGTAATGTCACTTTGTTCTTTTCCGAGTCAGAGCACCGGATCCAGAGTCTATCCCAGGAACACTAGGCAGGAATACCGACCCTGGATGGGAAGCATCGCAGGACGCCACAACAGCAAATCTGATGACGATATCACGCATTATACACTTCAAAGATTTCTGCTTAAAGAGTGTCCACTAGAGTGCAGTACTCAGCCATGTTTCTGTAGCATGGAGAGCTCATCTTATCTTTTGGAGTAGAAGATGCATTTCGCCTTACTACTAACAAGATTTGCACACGGCCTCGAAACAACAACGCGGAAGATTGACTGTAAACAATCTATAAAGGCTTTTTCAGTGTCCTGCACCAGTGTACACAAATGTACTTTTCAGCTATAATTACACAGCTGGCAGTGTGTGTGTGTGTGTGTGTGTTTGTGTAGGGAGGTGAAGCTGTGTTAAAGGTGAATGAACACTATTTGCAGTGCACTATACAGACTTTTATTGTCTTCTATTGTTCAAAGTAGGCAAAAGAGGTGAGAAGGACGAGTGTTGGAGTGTTTGCATGCACGAGTGTGGTGTACATGCCATAGTCCTTACGCCATTCTGTTTTGCAAAAGCCAACTAATTATATCACACTGTGAGATAGTAAAAAAAAATATTCACAGGTCTAACAGAATCTTCATTCTTCATTTGATCTTAAGAAATGTGCTTGCTCATTCTTCATCCAGTTACTGTATAGTGTTTAGCAACGTTTTGATTCAGATGTCAGGATGTTCTCTGTGAGGTGAGGTGGTGCAGCAGGTAATGTTGTGGCCTCACATCTCCGGGGGTTCCCGGGTTGAGTACTATCTGTCGCCCAGTGTTCACTCTGGATCCACTGCGATGCTGACCAGGATTAAGGTGAGTGAGTGAAAGTGAGAATATTCTCTTTTAGATGATGAAATAAAATGTGCTTGGGGGAAACCCATCATAGATATAATATGCCAAAGCTAATGCATTGCAACTAGACACTGTGCTTAAGGATTCAAAGATCCTCCGGAATAGCCTTAGCTCCATCATGGCTAATGAGGTTACAGCCAGGGATTTTGCATAATTTGGCTGTTGCAGACTTGCATCATTCTTTCTTTGAATTCTTCTATTATTGCAAATCAAATCTGCCACTTTCATCGATCCTCTTCTGGAGATTAATGTTTTATATATATATACACACACACAAGAAGACGTGTGTGCTTGTCTGATCCTGTTGATGGATAAGAATTGATTTTGGAGGCATTTCTACAGGGATTCACTCAGTCATTTTATTTAATATTTCCCTTCTACAGTTGTCATCCGAGTTGGGCTGTAGGCACATTGTAATGGACATGGCATTTAAATACTATATTTAATAGAGAGTATGAGGAAGGCTGACATCAGCATGTTATAATATTCACATTATAGGCCATCAAATGATGATGAAAATATACCTAACCTGTAATGAACTAACTGAAATATATTGTAGATCGCAAAGACACCAAGGGGGTAAATCAAAGAGAAAGTGAACAAATAAGTAAGTAAAATGGAAAGGGGGGAACAATAAGCTAAGCAAAGGACCCAGGTCTGGTTTCATGAAACATATGCAAAGAGTAATGGTGTGCTCAGCAATGAGGGGTCATAACATGCTCTCTGTGTAGCTTTACTTATTAGGCTTTACTCTTATTTTTGGCCCGCATCTAATCCCCTTTAATACACAAATTTTTATATACATGAAGATCTAACACTCTGTTATGCTGTTTCAAAGCACCTCTGTTTAAATTTTCACATGATTTTGACTTATTGTAATAGAAATCCGATAAGGTTTAAGATAGATGAGTTTAAAATATAAAACTATATAAAAATAAAAAGCTAAGTAAAACTCACTCACATTCTACTCTTTTGGAGTAGACCTAGTCTGCACAAATGAGGCTGACCTAATAAATGTGTTCCTGTTTTCAAAATATATTGTTCTAGCTTACCAAATGCAGACAAATTATTTTTATTAACTTTTATTTTTTATCAACTTAAAAATAATCAGCACAAAAATGGTTCATTGATCATAGAATAGTCCCCTGACCTGAACCCCCTGAAAACCTGTGGGATGAGCTGAAGATGAGGGTGCACAAGAGAGGTCCTCGGACCCTGGATGATCTGAAGAGATTCTGTAAATAGGAATATGGTCTCAGATGGCCTGCTCTGTGTTCTCCAGCCTTATCAAATATTGCAGGAGAAGACTCCGTGCTGTTTTATTACCAAAGGCAGGTTGTACAAAGTATTAATAACAGGAGTGCCAATAATTATGTCACATGTGTGTTTGTTGAAAATAATTATTTCTTAATGAGGGGATTTCTTTTTCTCTGAATAAATTTTTTTCGATTAAAGGTTGAAATTTTTTGTGGGACAGATCTACATCACCAAAAAGTGGATTTTTAACTCTTTTTACTAATCTTTGCATGGGGTGCCAATAATTGTGGAGGGCACTGTAAGCTGCAGGGTTTGGAATGTCTCCTCAAAATATGCTACACACATTTTTCTTATTGTATGGATCTAAAGTGTTAAGTATACATACATACATTCATACATACATACATACACACACCTTAGCTGTTCTTAGAACTGCACATTTCTGGACAGAGACCTCAGTTGTTGTACCTGGAATCTGTTGGAGCCACCCTCCAGGTTTGGGAATCATAGCCCTCCTAATGCTCCTACTACCACTGGAACCACTTCGGACTTCACCTTCCACATCTGTTCCAGTTGTTCCTTCAGGCCTTGGCACTTCTCGATCTTCTCATGCTCTTTCTTCCTGATGTTACTGTCAGCTGAGATTGCCACATCTGTCACTACTGCTGTTTTCTGCTGGTTATCATCCATTACTGCAGGTTATCATCCATGGCTTGGTTGGCCAGCAGCTGCTTAACTGTCCCACAGGATTTTAGCTCTGTTGTTCTCAACCACTTTTGATGGTGTCTTCCATCGGGACTTGGGAGCTTCTAGCCCATACTTGGCAAAGATCTTTCTGTACATTATCCCTGCCACTTGGTTGCTGGAATGTGGAATGCTACTCTCTCTCTCTCTCTCTCTCTCTCTCTCCCTCTCTCTCTCTATATATATATGTATATTGTGCTACTGTGCCACCCTTGTGGGGGCGTAACAGAGTAAGTGAATGCAGTTGTTACTTAAATACAAAATTAGCTTTACTGGTTGCACAAATGCACTTCAGCGCATTATTGCACTTCGCAAACGTATTGTGTTCTTGCAAAGCCAATCATACTAAACTTAATGCAAATCTATTTATGGATATGGTGGATTTTCTAATGATTTATGATGGTTTTAATTTGTCCAGTGTTTCAATTATGCATTTCAGTCTGGAACCAAAAAAGCACCGACCCTGATGAATGAGGGGAAATGAAACACAGCTGCCAAAAACTGAAAAAAAAGGATGGAAGCTATACAGTAATATCACTTCATTGCTTGCAAATACCCAGTCAGTGTGCGCATCTGCATCCCTGAATCCTAGTCCTCTGAACACTGGAGCCTTAAAAGCACTTTCTCCTTTTATGACTGCAGACATGCAATGGAAGGGGAAGTATACAGTTCATCCAAAGACAACACAACAAAATCAATGCAAAATTTTTTCCTTTAAAAATTAAACATACATTTTGCATGCCTCAGTTTTTCCACTGTCTTAATGTGTAAATGTTTCCAAGAAACCAATTACTGACAGGCAGAGCACACTTATAATTGAAGGAGAAGGGAACTGTAGTACATTTGCATTGGATTTCATTTTAGAAGCTAAATAGTGGCATAGAAAACAGAAAAAATGCTCCTACAGCAGAACAAAACATACCTAATCTATCATGTTGTATAGAAATTGCTGACCATACGATTGTAAAGTTATTACTCAAGCAAGCAATAACCGTAAACGGCCAAGCAAACCCCCAGGGCTCTGCCGCAGCCGAAGAACTCAATTATATGGATTTAACTCCAAGGTAAATTTCATCCAAGTTACTAACAGAACATTTTTATTGTTCATAGAATTGTGCTGTGTAAAAAAAGCATTAGTTAAGGAAGAACATTTACCTCTGCTGCATCACCAGAAAAGTAAGGTGCTGTGCTGCATGTTGTGCTAAAGAGCTCATGACACGGTTTAAACTTAATTAATATCCAGGTTTAAGAGGTATGCTAGGGAACCCTCATGGGGGTTTGTAGGACTGCTCAATACTGGTCCTAAGGGAGCACTGAACTACACTAAGCTACATTTTCTATGAACATTCACAGATAACGATTTCTATCAAGCATGTACATGGGTATTATTCTCCCATGTGTTACCCATCAGTTCTCATATGAAATCCATTACATACTTTGTTGAGCAATGCCGAATGTACAAAAGCAGATGCTGTACACATGACAGGAAGTAGTGAATGAAAGGGACTCTGAAACAGCACATGGACAATTTGGAAGGTTGCTGTGGGAGAGAGATGGCTTTCATTTTAGTCAAATATTTTTCAGATCATTGCAGCAATTGAGTTCTTCATTTCACATCTTCATTTCTTCAGCATAAAGAAAACCTCAAAAGACACCAAGCACATGTTTGTGCATGACTAATAATGTACGTTCTTTATCATTCTGAAACATATTCTTATCACATGGAGTAATAAATGTTTAAATGCACTTGAACTTCTACAACATGTTATGTACCACCATTTTTTTTTCTCTGTAAATTAAAATGAACATAAAATTACTAAAATTATTGGCTTTTTTTTATATCGAAACTAAAAAATGTTATTTGTCATCCGTGTTCTGATATCTCTTCAGAATCTCATCTAGATCTCACCTTGTCCATTCTCTAACCAAATTTTATATTTAGATGTATATAGATTTATATTGAGCTTTGTCACTTTTCAACATTATTGCATAAGTGAATGAAATGTAGTCAGTCACGCTAAAGTGCTTGGTTGCTACATCTTAGGAGCATCTACATCACAGGGGACATAATTATGTTCATCTGTTAAAACAATTAGGGAAGAGATAAACAATTGCAGTGCCACAGGAAAAAAAATATGCTTCTCCAGGCTCCCTAAGGACGTTGTGCTTTTGTGATGAGTGCAGCCGTCCAAATTATTCAATATCAACTTGGTTTTGGTCCAGACCAAAAACAAATTACTCAGTGCGCGGCAAACTGGCACTGTATTTGTACAGGGGCCAGAAGGCAGCAGGTCAGGAAGACAAACAAATCTTGAAATGATGAGGTGCTCCATATTTTATTACTGATCCATAATAGACCACAATGGACTCCTCAAAAGGGATTACATTAGAGAAAATCAAATCAACATTATGTTTTACTTCCTAGGGAAAAAAAGAGCTTCCAATTTACCACACTGATAAGGTTCACAGATTTCAGATTTGAATCTTCATTTTTTGGTCTTTTCTGTTTTAATAGCAGAAATTTAAAGGGGTATAACTTTGATACTTCTCAAATGGTTCTAGGAATGATAAAGAGTCTTATTATTTCTTTAAATAACTGACAGTGAGCTTAAGTCATGAATTGCAAAGTTTTTTATTTGATTATCATGCTGAGTCAAATTAAAAGCAATCGATAAGCTTCGCACTGCTCCAGACCAACTCTGGATTCTTTCATTAAGGCTGAAACAATGCACAATGCACAATACAAAGGACCATCTATTCATTATGTATACTGTTTATCTGTCAGGGTCTTGTGGAAGCTGGAGCCAATCCCAGCTGATTTCTGGTGAGAGGCGGGGGAAACCCTGGAGAAGTAGCCAAACAATCACATGGCTAACTCCGAGACATACAACTCACACTCACATTCACATCTATGGGCAATTTATAGTAACCAGTTGACCGAATCTGCATGTCTTTGGACTGTGGGAGGAAACCAGAGCACCTAGACGAACCATCGTTTATCATAGCGAAAAGTAATAGCTTCGATTTAGCTAAGCGTTTGCCGTATCATGAGAAGAGCTTACGGTGCAGAGCAGAACTGTCCCTGATGTCTGGGTGGGGAGGACAGCATTCCTCTCTCCCATGTGTATAAGATCCAGAGGTATTTCAAGCTTTTCTCCTCAACTGCAGGGTACTTCCAGGAGACAGCTGTGACAGTGGTTTTCATTCTTATCCTAGCCAATTCAAGTTCATGTCAGAGGTCTTCTTCAAATGATGCCAAGAAAAGATCAGGGATGTTATACTGGAGTAGTAAGACACACAATCAAGCTTTTTCCCAAGCCCACAAGATACATGTAAAGTGGATTGACATCCTCCCATGACCCCAAGAAAACTTTGCAAGAGAAAAGACCAGAACCTGGCATAGACTTTTCCAGAGAGACCAAAGAGTGTGATTCCTTTGTAATGTAAAAATAATGACTACAATACCAGATTACCCCAGATTTCCACGTAAGAGTAGAGGCACTAGACAAAACCAACGGATTTCTATGATTCCTGCCCTGACAGACGTGTTGCAGCTGCTTTTACAGTTAAAGGTGGTCAGTTTCTACTCTAGATTCTTGGTAGATAGGAAAGGTTCTTTGGGAAATGGAGGTAAAACATCTCTCAGAAAGCTTCTGTCAGAAGCGCTCATGCTCTCCTGGTATTACCAAGTACCAAGTCCTGGTACTACTAGTTGATGGCTGTTTCCATCCTTTACCACAATTGTTCCAAATATTTTGCTTAAGGTCACATGGTGGTCTCACAGAATTGATCTTTAGTCCAAGGATCTCTGGTACATTTGTGATCAACCTAACAAAATGTTTGGTATTGCCAGACAACTTGTAAAGCTATCTAACAGTATTTCACTGTCCAGGCTGAGATCTGGGAGGCCGTTCCTCCAGTAGCACTACAAAGTTTGTGGGATAACAACCCTAACCCTTAAGCACCTGCCCCACTTTTCATTTTTTTAACAAGCATGGGAGAATTTTTATATTTTTGTAAAAAATGCTTCTTTATTTTATCAGTTTACCAGTGAAAGTGTAAACATAAACCTGGTTCTATGCCTCCCCTGTATTTTTTCTACCACCCTGAGCAAGTCTAATCAGCTGAGTTACAATATAACACATGTTATACTGCATATACCATGCATGCACATACTGCACACGCATTTCCTGCTTTGTCTGGATTGTGCAATATTGATAATTTGTTGACAGACTGTATTGATTTCTTATCAGTGTCTCTCAGAAGTGCTGTTTCTAGATCGATATGTTTTCTTTCCCCCTTTCAGGTTAGAATACAGGTAACACAGTGGGAGGTGAATGGAGTTGCAGTGGGATAGGTAAGAAATATTCATCGGTAGTCTCACAGGTCCATGCATAAACCTCGGGATTTTGGCAAATCTGAACTACAAAATTTGGAGGCTGGATTTTGCCAATTGCTACAAGAGGCAGGATTTTGAAAATAATTTTTTTAAAATAAACGCTTCAGGTACTGCGACTTTCTCAGTCATCTATTTAGCCAGTTATTTAACTGGTTTGTTCTGCAGACAAGCATGGCCCAGGAATTGAACCTAGGATTAAAAATCAGAGAGAATGAGAGAGAGAGAGGGAGAGAGAGAATGAGAAAGAGAGAGAGAGAGAGAATGAGAGAGGGAGAGAGAATGAGAAAATTGAGGGGGAGAGGGAGAGAGAGAGAGAATGAGAAAGAGAGAGAGAGGGAATGAAAAAGAGAGGGAGTGAGAGAGAGAAAAAGTATTGTAAATTCTGTATATTTTCAGTTATGACAGTTTCCATGATAATTATGGAGATAATGCAGTGATCTGATTTTCCCTAGTTGACATACAATTTACTCACCATTCAATTTTCTATTTTTTCTTTTTTCCTTCCTATCTTCTCTTCATTAATTTTCTTGCTGTACTGAATCCAGTTACATTTTTGCCATCCATACCTGCCTGAAAGGTTTCCGGCGACTCAGTGCGAATCTTCCATCTCTTCACCTCTCAAAACTTCCTTAATTACGCTGATACTTTTCTCTTTCCTTTCACTGTAATTTATTGCTTAAAAGTGTACTCTGCTCGTCTAGCTCACTGTGATTTTGCCTTCACAAGCCCACAGCGACATTGCTCACCCAGTACACTGATTTGTGCCTCATTGGTTATCCTCTACTCTCTAGTCAAGCTTAATTATCATCTACAAAGTCAGTAAATAAAGTCTATATGTTTTTCTCTGCTGTAGGACTTTGCAATACTGCTGTTTCTCATAGCCTCGAGACCTTTATTTCCCCTGGCCAACCTCCAGTATCAGTGTTTCCTTTGCCAATCAAATAATCAGAAGCATCGACACCACCACCAAGATTCCCTACCCAGTAACTACATATCTTCCTGCTCTTAGGCCCTACTACTGTTCTGTTTTACAGCTATTATCTCATAATCACATTCCCGCTTTCTACAAAATTTCACCTGTCACTCTGAATCTGCTCTGAACAAAAGAAAGTGCACCCCCAGATTCCTTGTAAATCATTGCAGCTTGCTCTTGCCAACATGGATCTTAATGTAGTAAGTAATTCGAACCTCCTCAGACCCCTTCACAGTACAGAAACTGCCTTTCTTAGAAATGAACTCTCACATGTACTGACTCTCATTCTCATTCTGTCAGATCTGTGAATAGCTTTTGTTAAGTCACTGTTCCCTTCCTAATGGCTGGGAGAACAAACTGCACTGGCTCACCTCTATCAGACTAACAAAAAATACTTAATTACCCTCACAGGCCACACTTCAGCAGTCATACAAGGGGTCCCTCAAGGCAGGTTGCTCTTGAAAATCATCTACATGCGTTCTCTCGAGCACATTATACAACACTCCAGTTTTAGATCTCACTGCTACATTCACCCATCTGCTGCAGAATAAAACGGACCTAATATCTTCTACTTCTGACACATTATGAAGTCTTCAAGTTATAAAATCAAGACTTGGATGAGGCATGACTTTCTTTTGAGGACAGAAATAAGCTACTCGGAATCAATCTGGAATAAAATTGGACACATAATACTAGGTAGTTATGTATTTGCTCATCTGTACAGCTCCTTATGTTTCAGGACTCCACCACTTTTGATGAATATCTTGTAAAAAAAAAAAAAAAAAAAACACTTGAAAATTACTCCATATTCCCTGTTGACTAGCCTCAGATTAGTGCAGTTTTCTCCACACAGACAGTTCCTCTATGACCTGCCGAGGCCTCTCATGCCTCAATCTCCCGTGGCTCCTTCAATTATCTTGCGCTCTCTTTCTCAATTTTTTCAGATCACAGAAGCACTCCAATATCCACCTTAACTTACCTTCTCATTATCCCGCCCTTATACCCTGGTGGCCAGGGCTTCTCATGAATAACCGCTCATTCTCATACACAGGGGTCGAGAAATGTGTGGATGCAGTAGCAGAGCCTTATTAATCTAATTTAAAAGGCCAGAACAGAGACCCAATTACAGGAAGTCAGATTTATCATTGGTGGTTAATGTGAAAAAGCAAAGCAAAATTCAAAAGCAAAATATGAAAATAAAGAACAGGATCAGGAAAATTAGAAGACAAGGAAGTAAGGAGACTAGGACTTGGCACGAATCTGCAGCATATGATTGATTGTACAGTGAGTGAGGAGTGTGTGTGGTCAGGACAAGTTAGAGCAAAACTAAAGAAAACCAGGAAGTAAAAAATAAACAGGAAGCTTCCTACCCCTCTTCTTTGGAACTTTGCAAAACCTTTTTTTTTCAAGTAACCTGCGTCATTTTGTGGTTGTTGTCCGATATCCCTTTCTCTTATGACCTTATGAGCCTTATGATCTTATGAGGTATCCATATGACCTTAGAACAGATGGTTTAGGATGGCGTATTGGTACAACTTGTCAGGTTACATACCCTCTGCTTTAATCCTATGGTGTAACTCACAATTTCCCAGAACCCCATCTCAAATGTTAGTAAATGTTAGTGTTTATTCTGCTCCCCAGATAACAAACTTCAGCTAATTAGCCCTTCCTGAGTTGAAGTGAGTGCATTAGTGCAGGGAAATCTCTAAGATGTGCAGAATAGTGCGTGCTCCAGATTAAGGTTGGGAAAATGTGGTATATGGTTTCACTGTGAACATAAGGACTCGTGGAGCATTCAGTGATTCAGCCAAATTCTCCTACTTTCTGGTTACTTTATTACTTTACTTTATTATGTTAGCCTTGATTTCCATAAGATCTTATCTAGTTACCATACAGTGTCTATAAGGGGGGTCAAAAAGCAAGAGGGGGCCAATTTAGAGGTTTCCTTTGTGAATACTGATCAGGAATTTTAGGGTTAGGGTTAAAAGTCAGTATAGAAATAACTCACTAATATTTCTTTCACAAACAAATCTTCTATTCTATTAGTTTTTAAAATATTAAAAACTGCGTTGTTTTTGTCAGTAAGCCTAATTTGCTCTGTTCAAGCCTAACCTTAAAGCCACGCTGTTTATAATAGCAAAGCGGTGCACAATTTAACAAAAAAAAAGCTTGAAACAGCACATTCAGCATTGCTTTGTGTTCACGAAGCGGTTCTATAAGCGTACATATTTTGTCTTTACAGTGCCGGTGTCAGCACATTTTGCATCCGAGGCTGATTAAATTAAGACAAAAAATACAAAATATTTTAGGTCTCGGGAACGCATTATATTCCATCAATGCTCTCTTGTTGTGCGAGCCGATTTTATTAACCATTTTTTAATGTTTGCATCAGCATCATCACCCAGCTCAGGTGGTGGGGATCTTCTGTGATTTAACATTGAACGCTCCCATGAACTTCTGCAGGCGTTTTGATTAAAAGAGGTAATAGGTTACCTTAGGTTAGAGTTGTCATATTAGCTTTTCCTTGTTTTTCTGTGCATTTAAAGAAAAACAAAAGAGGAAGATGTCATTTGTGGTCATTTCATAGTGTATAGAAAAGCTCTTAAACACAGGATAAAGTTGTCCTTCACCATCTGCATTTGAACCCGACTTTGCAGAATCATTAAAATCCTCATCTGCCTTAATTACAGGATTTGCCAATTCTAATGTGTTACATCTAAAATCAGTGATGGAAACTGTCCGTGCTGCTGCATAACCATTTGCTGCTGTGTGTCAGGTTACGTCGATCATTTAGCTGAAGGAATTAACACAAAAGTTAATGCCGCTGCCAAATGTGTCCATTAGAATGACTCCTCCACAATCACCGTTTCAGCTGGAAATATTTATTAAAGTCAGCTTTTACACTATTCTTACACATAATGACTGTTTACAACCACATCTGCTCATTTCACAGTTCAACACATTCGCCATCCTGTCTGCAGCTGATGCACAATTAGAAGCAATGACTGAGAAAGAAACAGGTTTAGAGTGTTTGAGAAGGTATCGGATCATGACCTCTTTGGAGAAGAAGTGTTTCTCATTTTATGTTGAATTCTTTAAAATCCATGTGAGAAAATGGAGATTTCAGTACATGTCACACAATAGGGACTTACCAGCTTCCTTATTAGCTTATTGTATGATCTGTCCCACGCATGATGAGGAAGAACCAATCGTAATAATACAGCAGTGAGTGTTATGCCGCAGCAGGAACAGGAAGTCCGGTCTGTTCTGATTCGCTTGCCGTAAGTTCTGGGTTGTTATTCTTCTGTGCATCACCTTCATCTGGCTTTTCTCACTTTAGGTGAAGTTGTAAATTTGTCCTTCCCTGTCTGTGTCACTATTTAAATTTCTGTCTGAACCATCAGTTCTTTTTAGATGTAAAGCATTCTGTGTCCGAGGTCGTTCTTTTTAAATCGAAAAGGTGTTTTTTTGTCCCTGTGTAACGCTGCAAGGGTGACAGTGTTTATCTCATTATGTATAGACTAAAGTGGTAAGGGTTTTTGGTGTTTTTTGCCAAAAACAAGTTCTACACTGTCGGAATGCAGTTTTATATAGCTTTTAATACTGAACTTAATCAACTTTGGTTGAAAAGGGAAGAAAGATAGATAGTTTTGCTCTCCTGTGAGAATATCAGCAGCCAGAATTGTTTTATTCGTGCTTTGATGTCTTTGTAGTGACAAATTGCTGATGCTAAATGATCAGGAATACATAAAGGAGACAAAAGGATGTTAGCGCTCTTCAGAGCCCTGAAAGGTGTCCTGCAGTTATTTACAGCACAGTTAATGTGTTTCAAAGCTCTGAAGCTTTGACCCCTTTAGTGCCTCAGTGCTACAAGCCTGCGTCCTTCCTTAACAGAACCATCAGGCTTCATGTGCAACAACCTAACCCAAAAATACTTTGATATTAAAAAAAATTGTTTTGAATTGATGAAATTTAAATAGAATTTAGATTTTGCTCTATTGCATGTGCATTTTATAATTAATTTAATGATGAATTAAAGGTAAACTTTAATTCTTTAAACTAACCCTGTAAGGAATACGACGCTGCTGGATGTGTGAATTGTAACTAACGTCTATGAAGGAGAGAATATAAATCCGTACAGAAGTGGATTATGTTCCTATCACAGAACATCCCATCTGCTTACATCAGAAAAAAAGCCATGTGTTAATTTATTAATTAATTACATTTATATTGTATTTCATTTGATGTCATGTAGAATCCATGACACAATGTTATTATTTATTTATTATTTACAAAAATGCTTGTCTTGTAACAAAGAAAGCAAAAAAAAGTACTTTCCAGTTTCAGGAAAAAAGTTACGGATCGTTACAAAGTGCTGACGCTGCAGACTGTATTGTTCAATAACAGAAGTAGGCTTAAATTATGTAGCGTGCCGTACAAGTCTCTATGAATAAGCTGTTAAACGATGCTATAGAAACGATGGAATATTTGAGCAAGCTTATTGATAAAAACTATTAATGATATTACAGCAGGAACTTCTGTCCGTCATGCAATAGCACATTGTCACAAAACAGCTTTACAGAGGTATATAAATTCTGAATATAAACTTATGAATCTATACATTTATCTATCTATCTATCTATCTATCTATATATATTGGCGAGGAAAAACTCCATGTTTTTACATATTCAGATTCGAGAATTCAACATGAGGTATAATGCTATTATTTCCAACAAATGATCAATAAAAAAACAAGCTCCTATTAAGACACATTTCATTTCATTTTGACTTGTTGATAATGTATTGATAACTTATGATAATAAAAAAAACATATTGATAACAATAATATTGTAATACAGGTCTCACTGTTCATTATAATGTCACATGACATACGGCACAACCTTAAGAATTAATAATGACCTGTGAATAATTACACACCAACTGTATTATTAATGAACAATTATAAGAAAAAAAGTATAAACATTTAAAACATGATCATTGCATGCTTCAAAATAAAAATACACAAAAAAGTAGCACATAGATTCCTCTCCCTCCGAGGTTAAGCTGATGTTTGTGTGTAATCCACATTTGTGGATGTTTGGAAAAATAAAACCTCCCATCATTTTTTAAACGTGCTTTTATTCATTTTTACATTGAATGTGTTAAATGTTTTAAATTGAATGTTAAACAATTAACATAAGAAGAACAAAGAAGACATATCTAATTCTCCTTCATTCTTTCTCTGAAAAAGAAGTTCAACAAACGATACATTCGGAAGCTCATGTAAGTGTATATAATATCTTAAATTTTATGAAATAACACATAATCCAATACATTTGCACATTTGTCTGATGCAGGATACAGGACCCAGGACCTTCTTGCTGTGAGGTGACAGTGCTAATCACTGCACCGCCATGCCACCATCACAAGGCATTTCCATAGTGAAATGACTGACCATAGTGAAGATGCGAATGGCTAAGAGAACCAACTTTTCTCATTTCTCTAATCTGATCTCTGATCTGCTTTCCTTGTCAGTTCGCTGTATGTTCTACTCTCTTTTAAGTTGTCTTAAAAATTCATCTTATAATCTGACGCCTGACCTTCTGGGACCTTGGAACTCAGACAATGTAAAATAGGTTACTTACAATTTTCTTCATTTTTTATTTAGTGCCTTTGGATGGAAACATGCACTGAATTTATCTCTAATATTGCAACTAACATGCTGGAGACTTCAATGTAAATTAGTGGCTATTTCAGAATTCAGAAAAAGTGTAGACTGTTTTCTGAGATGGTCCATAAGCACTTAAACACATTTTAGATAGATGAGTTTCCAGATATACATTTCCCAATGAATAGTATTGACTATTGTCTATTTAATTCAATTCAATTCAATTTTATTTGTATAGCGCTTTTAACAACACAAACAACACTGCTTTGTCTCAAAGCAGCTTCACAAAAGTTTATATTTATATGAGCTTACATTTGTATTTATTTATTTGACTTTTTTATACACTTGAGAAGTTCAGGGTTACGTGCCTTCTTCAACGGTTTCTCTAGCTGACCTCGGAGTTAGAACTCATAATGTTCTTATCACGGGCAAGGAAAGACACACCCCAGTAGATGTTTCCATGAGCTCTGCACAGTCTCGGTTGTTTCACTTGGAGGATGACCTTTTAAAGCCGAAATCAGTCATTTTTTTTAAACCACTCGTTTGGATATAATGAATATATGGGAAAAGGAATGCAGCCTGTCAGATGTTTGGTTTCCTGAATAAATCCCTCGAGAACATTTTGTTTGTATGACAGGTGTTTATGTGGCCCTTATAGTGTTTTGATTATCCTGTTTTTATAGACTGCCTAGAATTCTTGGCTAGTCTTAAGGGTTCAAATTATGCCTGTCATGATCATGACTGATCATGATCTGATTCACAGAGCCAGAGTTTAGTCTTTATCTGTTTTCTGCAATACATGCCCATGCATAAATGTTCATTTATGAGACATCTCAGCTAAAAGAATAAGCACAATGGAATAATATCTTCACAAATGCTGCTGCTCATGCAGATAAATACAGTAAATGAGCATGTGAGACAAGAAGGCTCAATATAAAATAATATGAATACAACAAATTCTCTCTTCACTTTTTCTTCCTTCTTCGTGAATTTTTTAAATAAGCCTATTAGTGTAAATGTTCTGTAATGCTGCAACACTGCAGGAAACCTTATTACTGCGGTGCCGAGAGTCATTTTTCTTTTCTGTAATAATAATATTGATGACATTTTTCAGAATATTATGCAGAGTGTCATAGTCATACATGGAGAAGGATCGATGTCAACAGTATCGTTCATTTACTGAGGTTGAAACACTCGCTAAGTGGCCCAACACAGGAATTTCATCATATTATTCATTTTTCATTCAGTTTGGCACTTCTGGAAATATCTGGCTGGTTGGAGTACAAAGGTTTCTTGAGTTCCTGTGGCCTCTTAACCAGTTAATCTCTTCACTGCTTTTCTATACGATTTAAATAATTTGGATTTATGTGTTTATCTGAAGCTTCATCTCAGCAGCTACAATACACAACAGCCACAACTGTCTTACCCACGAACGGTCAGTACGGCTGCAGGCGTTCATTCCAGCAAAAAAGAGGCAAACTTGATACTTGACTGAACCTCAAGATGAAGTGATTAAGTGGCATTAGGAATTTTGTGGATAGGATTGAAAACCACTGCAGAAGATATCGAGAGGTATATCGAGAGAATAGATGCCCAATAATGGATTTTTAGTTGCATGTAATTTTTAATAATAATAATAATAATAATAATAATAATAATAATAATAATAATAATAATAATAATAATAATAATAATAA
>JAQMYM010035875.1:0-18697 GCA_030014255.1 Parauchenoglanis ngamensis | reverse complement strand
AAACAAATAACAAAGAATTAAATTCATTTAAAAAGTAATATATTTTTTTAAATGACAAAAAATGTAGTCTTCTTTTAGAAGATAAATGACCACCATTAATACTTTTTTCAAGTTTATTACTTCAAGTTGCCCTTTTAGATTTTCAAAAAGTGGAAGTGAATTTCCATTTCATAGCACGATGCTGACCAGCTCATTTTTTTATATGAAATAAAAAATGATTCAATCACTACCCTTAGGTCAGAACTTAAGTCCTTCAATCTTTTCCAACATGAAAGCGCTACTGAAAATGATGTGTAGTTTTATGTAATCATATTATTCTGATGTACTTCAATATTAGGAAGGATTTTGTTTTCAATAAATAAAATCAAATAAGTCACAATAAGAGTTTGCCTCACCATTCGCTGAGGTATTCAGAAAAGAGGATTTTTTTTGCTTTTTAAAGAAATTTTAAAGAAGAGGTTAATATTCGTCCAGAGTTTCCTTTCAGTACACCGATTGTCTTATATCGTTATGATATGATTTGGATCATGGAGGTTCTCAATGAAACCGTTCAAAGCTGTGTTCAAATAGAATGCTTAAATCTGATTGTATTTGTGGCATATGCAACTTAAGCATGAAATATTTTATGCTGCCTATAAAGCAATACTAAAAATCAATAAATAAACAAACAATCATAGACATAAAATGAAATCGCAGCCAGATTCAAGCCAAATTTATATACTTTGTTATACATGAGAATGTGGCTCATTTTGACTGGTCTCATCAGATGCTTTTTGTTGATGTGTGACCTTTCTGACAATGGAAATTTACAAGTGTATTTAAATGTGAAGTCTCCCAAATGCCAAAAGGCAGGTGAACAAGGAAATTTTTTAAAACAATCACGATCAGACTTTTGTACTGGAACCTTTTTTAAAAATATATAGATATTTATTTATTTATTCACATGAGTCTTCATTATATTGAAAATTCATTTAAAATTCTCAGACATTCAGAAAGGATACAGAACATACACATACACTGTCTGTTTGATAATAACACATGGATGATGTTTTCATTTGACTAAACTAATTTAAAACTCAAACAGTTTGAATAAAACCTTGTTTCTATCTAGCTCATTTAAATTCATACATGTATTTAGCTACAAATGCTCCTTACACAGTATCCTGCATATCCCCTATTGGCTGAAGCAGCATTTACTGTACATATGTTTAACATAACAGGAAATCAAAGTAACATTTTGAGCTTAATATAGAGAGAACATGTAGTTCATTACTGTCCAACCCCTAGAAATAACACAAGAATATTAGCAATATATTAATTTTAATTAAACGTAGAATATAGACGAAAAAATGTTTTACTGTAGCAAAATGCATTAAATATCAAATAAATATTTTTTGTATATTAATGTATACTATGTATTAATAATAAAACATATTAACTAATAATATTAATATAATTTAATACATTTTGAATAAAATAAAGTATGAAGTATTAGAAAATTAAGAATAAATGAAGTCATGCATACTTCCTGTTTTGGGCCCAGCCCACTGTGGATCACTATAAAACTGCACAGCCTTTTATATTATATATATAAAAATCCAGCACTGCTTTCATCTTCTCCAATCCAGCAATGATGAGGACTCAGGTTACACTGTTGCTCGTCTGCATGCTTTCCTCAGGAGGTACGCAAGCTGACATTTCATTAACTTTCATTAAGTTAATCAGAAATTCCTTGGTGTTTATTCCATAACTAGCTCTGTTTTTTATTCTCGTTTCCCTTTAGCATTGTCGCTGCAATGTTTGCCATGTACACGAGATCCATATACCGGATTTTTTAACTGCACAGAATGTACAGATCAGTGTGCCAGTTCAACCACTTTTATGGATGTCTGTAAGTATATAATAACATATGTGTGAAATTCCTTTAGGTATTTTTTGTGTCTCTGAATTCTGATAATGAATCATGACGGAAAATGTGAATTTTACCAAAATTGAGTTATTCTGACAATATGCTGACATTAAAGTTTTTGCATAAACTCACAAATCTTGAATGTTTTCAGATATCGTAAATGGTGTAGCTGGTCTAACATTCAGGACAACTGTTAAGGAATATTCTTGTGGCTCGCCGGGGCAGTGTTGGAACACAAGTACAAATCTGGGCATGGTGAAAATCGCCAACAATACCAACTGCTGCAGCACTGATTACTGCAACAACGAATTCCCGCCCGGTAAAACTCAGCACTTTTTAATTTCAGACAGAGGATTAAAGGTTCAGTTCCTTATTTTCTTCCTCTCAGTGACATGTTTATAAAACATATACAGGAACTACCGGTAATAATCTGATTTTGTCTACATTTAGTTACTTTATTGCTATGGTCTGCTGTGTGTTATATAAATGTCAGGCATATTTCTTATTGAGGTCAGTGCTAAACTCTTAGATAAAGAGTGAAAATAACAAGAAAAGATTAAACCATTTATAATTTAGGTCACATATGAGGCATGTTACATGTTTTTATTTCATTTGTTTCCCTTTAAAGTTATTGCGACGCAGCCTGCGAATGGGAAAACGTGTTATGTTTGCAATGAGGTCGACTGTTCTAAAACCCTGTCCTGTCAGGGAGCAGAAGATCACTGCATCACCGGAACAGGTGATTATATCTACATTTAAAAATCTCTCCAAAAAGTAGCTCAGAATTGATCTGCGTGTATTATATGAACTAAACTCTCCATTTTTATGGAGCCCCCGAAGTGACATGGAGGGGTGGGAGTGCGATGTTTCTCGAAATCACCTTTTTTTTCCCCCCATGTCACTTGGGGGACTCCGTACCATTTTATCCATTTCCAGACAAATAAAATGGTTCTGAGGTAATAACCAATGTTTTTCACCTTTAATGTAGTGCCATTACTTGAAGGTGGAGTTGGAGTTATGAATTGTCATTGATGTTATAAGGACAGGCCATTACACCAGTGACAGTAACATTACAAACAAATGCATTTTCCAACTTGGCATCAGAAGCATCCCAAAGCCTTAATCACATCCTTAAAACACATCCTTAATCACATTAGCATCAATAAATTATTTCTGTTAAATCAAGAAGAATGAAATGTGTAACTCCAACGATAAGTTAATTATCTATGGCTAAATCCACAACTTATTTTAAATACAAGTTAATAGCTAACAACAATGGCATGAAAGCAGGGAAAACATTTAGTTTGTAATATTTATTTATTTATTTTCCCTACTTTTTCTGTATATATATATATATCAGAGCTTCGATGATCAACCATGCTCCAAAATCTAGTGGAAAGCATTCCCTGAAGAGTGGAAATTATAACAGGAAAGAAGGAGTAAATCTAGAATGAGACCTATAACAAGCGCATACTGATGAGATGGTCAGGTGTCCACAAACTTTTATCCATATGTATGCATGTGCCATACTGTCACTTGCTATTGGACAATTTTGTTATTCTGTGTCCCAACATACCAGAAACATGTGATGATTGGTATATATTGGAACTCTTTATGCAGGGTGAACACTGTGACTATTGAATGATATCATCTATCATGAATGAATTATTAAGTGTAAAGTTAACTGGTCTGTGGTGGACTGGCGACCTGCCCAGGGTGTACCCCGCCTCTCGCCTGAAGATGCTGGGATTGGCTCCAGCTTCCCCGCGACCCAGATGGATAAAGCGGTATAGATAAGGGATGGATGGAAGTTAACTGGTTCACTCATTTTAGCCATTAATTCATTCTTACTTCTTTTCTCTCTCACTTGCTTTCTCTCTCTTTCTCTCTCTTAGCTACTGAAGGAGAAACTGAGATTACCATGAAAGGATGCACAACTGGGGATATCTGCAATGCGACTCAAATACAAGCACAAGGACTCTTCATAACAAATCTGGAGTGTTGTAAGGGGAACCTGTGTAACAGTGCTGACAACTTAACACTGCCTTTCCTCCTCATGTTCATCCCTCTGCTCTCTTCCATCCTCTTCTACTGAAATGTCCACCAATAGCATGGCATTCTGGGAAACTGTTCATCTGGCTATATTATGAATTTTTCTACTATACAAATTTCTGTAAACTTCAGGCTTTACTTTTCTTTGCATGTTTCTCAACCAGATGTAAAGCTGTAGCATTTAAAATTTTAAATTGAATTGTTCACAATAGGAAATAAGTACTTACTTTGAACATCCACTTTAGTTTCTCTCTCATCATGAAATCCAAATTGTTTCAGATCAGTTTTGGCCATCTACCAGACATCTGACACATTTATCCAGATTGCCATGCAATAGAGCATCTTAGTTAAATCCTTAGTGCAAAATTTACAAAATTAAAATAGATATAAACTTTTTGCTATGTTAGTTGAGGAAATCTTTTTTCTCCTTTATCTGTAATGTCACATTTAGCCTGGAAAGTCTGTGTGTTAAATACACATGCACCACAGCATGGGTTACACTTCTGTTTGTAAATCACCAGTGATTTTCTTTTCTTCTTGCTCAGACTTTATAAAGTTCAAATGAAACCAAGAAAATAAACTGATCAGAGACCAGTTGCTTAGTGTTAGTGGTTCTCCTTCACCCAAAGATTTCCCCTCATGATGGCAGTCTAACCCAGGACATGCCGATAAATAAGGTTCAGTACATTACAGTTGACTAAGGACTGAATTTAAAGATGGTGTCTGTTTTTAAAGCTGTGCAGCTTCTTATGTCATCTTAAACTTTAAAATATGAAAATAAAGAAAATGACTGGGTTTTTTTTGTTCAACATGCAATTAAATAATATTCAATATATAATATTTTATGTATTATTATAGCTGTGCAGACGATGTTCTCTAAGAAGGCTATTAGCTAGCTGTAAGCATTATGCAATAAATATTAATGAGAAGCTTAAATGTGAATATTCATAAGTAGTGGGCGTGGTCAGGTAAAAAAATGTTTGAGAACGGCACTCTACAAAAATTTATTATTTTAAAAAAATGATAAAAAATTGCATTAAAAATAAGCAAAAAAGCATTTAATAATATTGGAAAAATACTGCACTGAGTCCCAAAAAAATGAATGTTGTTTAGCCATTTTGAAATTAATTAACATGTCTATACATGCTGTTTGATTGCATTTTGTCTTCACTGTAATACAGTTGCATGTTGCCTGATAGAGTTCTTGGTCTGAGGTCAGGGAGATGAAGGTCATCAGAGGTCAAGCAAGAAGTCTTTATCTCAGCCTGGTCATGCTGATAAGCAGTTTAAACAGAGTGAAGAGTAAAGAGCAGAAAGACTGCGTGGGATATCTGTAGTCAGAGAAGGTTAACGAGACGCCATTTTAGCGTCCTTCTCTACTCCAACACTCTTTTATAGTAAAGTTCCTCTACAGCAGGAGCAGAAAGCTCCAGATTGTATTCTGGCTTTACAGGAAAAATCACATGTGGTTCTGTGTTAAATATGCGAAAGGACATTTCACCACAGTACGCTTGGAAGCTGCATGTGGGAACAGAGGGGAACACATTTGGCACCATGTGAAAAGTTTGTGAGGATAAGAGAAAAGCATGAGTCATGAGAAAGTACTGATTTTTCTTTCTTTTTCTTTCTTTCTTTCTTTTTTTCTTTTTACAAAATTTTTAAAAAGCCATGAAAAATTAGCATTTTGAAAGTGTTTGGGGGACAAAAATCAAATCACAAGTTCAAAAAGGAAAATGTCCTACATGTAAAAAAAATTACAAATGAGCCCTATATGTAAAAAATTAACATGAGCCACGTGAGCACACACACACACAAATATGTACAACTGATGTGTGAAGATTGTGCAAGGTTTGGTAAAGGGTATGATTTCCCATCATAAAATTATGACCTCTTCATTTGTATAAAGGCGTGCGTGTGTGTGTGTGTGTGTGTGCGTGTGTGTGTGTGTGTGTGTGTGTGTGTGATGTATCTGATCTGCACCACTAACACTGCTGCAGGCATTTAATTTGCACTATTTAAACAAAGCAGTCCAAACAAAACACTGTTTGCCGTTTGAGGCGGCGATATCATCAGCTCTGCTCAGCGTGACGGAAAATCAAGCCAGCGGTTTCTTTGTCTTGCGACATAGTTGTGATTAATACAGTTAATAGAGTAAACGAAACAAAACAAAAAAAACAAGCAAAAAATACTCTAAGTAGTCTTAAAGTAATTAAGATTCTAAGATAAAAAAAAAAAACACTGTCAATGTTCAAACTCCACATAGATGAAGGATATAAATGCAAGACGTGTTATAAAAAGTCAATATCTGTGTGAGGAAAATCCTCTGGAAGAACCTGGGAGCAAGAATATTTTAAACAAAGTGTCATCCTTAAAGAAATGCATTTATTTTTATTTGAGGTTGAACACATGAAAACTCATCCATCAACACAGGAAAAGCTATGTACAGGAATGAGTAAATAAATAGGCAGATAAAGAGTCGGGTGGTTGATGACCGACACAGCATAAAGTTTGAATTAAAGGTCCACTATGTAGGATTTTGAACAGATTTATTAGTATAAACTGAGAATATATTCCATAATATACTCATGGATTTCATAAATATGTTTTAATTAGTGTATAATTACCTGTAACTACGTATCGTTGTGTGTTTGTAAGCATAGAATGAGCGTAAGGGAGCGTTCAGGTGGGTGAATCCTACATAGTGAACCTTTAATATTTAGAGAGACAATGAACAAATTGTGTTGACATGAAGATAAACCTTAAAATAAATGGAAATATAAAGTATGGAACCAAACCCATTGTGTCCTTTGGCATTAAGACAAAATATCTTTTTAAAAAAATGTTATATCTACATCTACATGTCTCTCACCTAACACATATGTGAAAAAATAATAATATATATATTTAAAAATTTGAACACCATTAAGCACATTCAGTGGCACAGGTTTGTGCATAAGTTTAATTGCTATAGATTAAAATATATACAGTTTATCTACACAATTCAGCTGTGTCCATTTGTATTTTTAGCAATAAAAGTTGTATTTTAAACATTTTTAAACACTTACTTGAATATGATAAATGTCAATTGGTAAATGTTATATATATATATATATAAACTCAACCAACTTTACCAAAACTTAAAAAGAAAAAAAGGACTATAATGAAGATTTAAAAAATGCCATTAATCCTGTTTACAGAGAAATACAAATATTAAAAAGTCTGAAGTTTAACATTAAATATATATTTAAAAAAAAACTTATTGTGTCCATCATTGCTGTTTAGAGAAAATAGACTATAAAAAAATAATATTAATATTTCTTTTTACAAAGCTGAAATACTGTTCTGCTCATTTAAAGACAAAATGAAAAAGTACAACAAAAATTGTGCAAGTTTAATGTTCGTTATTTAAAAAAAAAAAAAAAAAAGGGTATTTACCCAACTTCTCGCATATTTTGCCATTTAGGACACAAAAATCTATTTATTTGTTTGTTTGTTTGTTTGTTTGTTTGTTTGTTTGTTTATTTATGGAAAGCAAATGGGTTGATTTGAGGAAAATGAGTTTTCAGCGTTAATAACACGAGGAGTTGAAGGCAAAAGCTGACGAAATTAACATGGCTACAGACGTTTAACAGTGAAGGAGGAAACCACGCCTTCTTCTACATGTTTATATCGAATCTAATCTGCTCCCTCCATCACTTCCTCACCTTCATAACTCCTTCAGCCATGGATCTGCAGGTCCCACTGCTCCTCAGCTGTCTGCTGCTCTCTACAGGTACACGCTCACTTCATTGTTTAAATGCTGATATTTAATCGAGCTTTTACTGAAACTGTGATAAATCCAGGTTCATAGATCATAGATTAATCACAGTTTAATTAAATGAAATGAAATCATTGCTTATGGGTCAGAAATCAGACGTTCGGTGTGTGTTCACCGCCGTTGCATGCTATTATGAGTAAATAATCAATGACAGAGTGGTGTGATGTACTGAGACTGAATGAAAGTGTTTTATTACTTTTACACCACTGTAACTTACCAATAATTAACATTTTTAATTATGTTTTTCATGTGAAACACTTTTTTTTTATCCATTTCTAGTTACACTTAATGTTGTGGAATGTCTGTGAAACAAGTTATTACACTATACAGCCAAAAGTTTGTGGACACCTGACCATAGCGTGGACTCACAAAATCAGTTGTTGTTTTTTTTTTTAAACAAATATTATTAATGTAATATATGCAAATAAATATGAATCATTCTTTAATATCAAATGAACAATGAGGAATGTTGAAGAATCAGCATTTAAGATGTTTAACACTAATCTCCTCTGTCGTGACTGGCATTTATAACCGCAGTGTGTTTGGGTTTCTGTCTTGGCTTGTCGTTATCCCCTAGCGCTGGCACTGCAGTGTTACCAGTGTCTACCAGGAAGTTGTGAAAACACGGTGACGTATTGTCCAGATCAGTGCGGCAGCATCACCACCACCATAAGCGCAAGTAAGAAGAACTCATGAGAAAGAAACATCCTGTATACTTCTCTAGAATCTGCATGAGAATCATTATTTAAATGTCTTCTGCAGATGGTAGGTTTTCGAACATGAGCGTGAAGTCTTGCATGAGCGCTGCAGAGTGCATCAACGGGAGCGTACGTGTGACGAATCAGCTAACAGCTAGCATCAATACGAAGTGCTGCACGGCTGACCTCTGCAACAACGAAACCCTGCCAGGTAGAACCAAGAGCGTTCAATAGGAGGAAAACCTGATTTTATTTTGCTGTTGTTGTTGTTGTTTTAACTTTGAGTTGCTGTTGTAGAACATTAATCAACACCTTCTGACCAATCACAATCCAGCTTTTAACAAAACAACAACAAATCTTCATTAGGAGATCATTAAGGCATAATTAAAGTCCACTTAGAACCACTTCTGATAGGAACTCACTGTCATACATAGAACATTTAATGAGTTTTCACACAGGGACAATCGAAGAACTAAAATCAGTAAGGGCATTAACACGGCTCAGACGAGCGTGCTAATCTCTACAAGACAACAGCAATTAATAATGTCAAATGCATCATTTATAAAATGTAAACAATGTTCTGCAGTCAGGAAAATCAGGTACGTTTCAGTTCCATATAAAGATCTCAGGAATAACACGGCTTGTTGATCTATTTGTTGTCCAGCTCTAACCAATCAGACTGCCAATGGACAGAAGTGTTACACCTGCGCTGGAGGGAACTGTAGCGTGGATTGTCAGGGAGGCCACTGCATCAGGACATTAGGTGAAAATTACACACATTCTTAATGTCTAGACAGTCAATAAACCTGAATGCAAATATATGTACGTATTTCTCACAAACATGGCGTGGGCTCCTCGGATCTCCCCAGATTGGTAGCTAATACATGTTCATGCTGTTTTCTCACAGAAACTGTGGATTGTATAGGAAATGAAGATCACTGCATTAATATGACAGGTACAACTTACACAAAATACACACACACACACACACACACACACACACACACACACACACACACACACACACACACACACACACACACACACACACTAATCTAGATTTATAATATTCTCTCAAGTACAGAATGAAATACCAATTTATACCAAAAGTTTATAGTTACGTTTCATGTGAAACAAGTTACTTCCTGTTGTTACTTATGTTATAGCAGCGATAAACAGTTGTTAATGAAGCAAATCTCTCTCTCTCTCTCTCTCTCTCTCTCTCTCAGTTAGTGCATTTGGAGTTACAATATCTATGGAAGGATGTGCAACCAAAAGTGTTTGTGACTTGGCTGCAGTCCAGGAAATGATGGGATTAGGTACAGCGGTGAAGTGTTGTCAGGGGGACCTGTGTAATGCTGCTGAGAGCTTCATACTGAGTTTCCTCCTCATGTTCATCCCTCTGTTCTTCTCCATGCTCGTCTACTGATCTTTTCTTGCTAATCTCTCATTTATCTGTTTAACAAAGAATTAACAATGATAACGCTACAGGAATCTGATGAGCCATTTTAATATCCATTGGTTGTCTACCAGTAAAATGAAGCTCTGTGATGAATTTCCCTGAATCGCTGGTTGTGTTTTCATGAAAGATAAATAAAAGGTAAATGTTATGTCACAATTTCCCTTTTAAATGTTCATATTTTATATCGATAGCTTCAGGAAGTGTTTTATCGTTCCAGCCAACTGCACAAGAAAATACTTTGGGTTTTTTTCCTGGACAGTTCCAGTATTATACACAATATAGGCTTTTGTATCTTGTAAAGATTATTTTAGACGACTGTGAGCTTATTATAGTACTGTGTGGTGCAACATTAGTACCAGTAAAGGCCAACATAAACACGAGGTGCAAGGCATATCAAATAATGGAAGTGCAATACATTATTAATCATAGACTAGAAATAATATGAATAATATGTTAATAGTAATATGATTGTTTTCAGGATGGACAGATAATGTGATAAAAACACAGATATAAATAAGACGCACGCGATTTTTAAGAAAATTTGCCTGAACGGTTCTCAGGAAACTTGGCCGAGGGACTGAGATACTGTGGCATGAAACCAAAACATTATGCAAGCGGGAGGTTTCTACTTTCATACAGTGTCAACACACACACACACACACACACACACACACACACACACACACAGAGAAAGAGTCTGAGCTTCCTACAGACTAAATCAGGCTGTCACTGGTTGTGAGATGATGGACCATTCCAGTTCAGATGGTTAGCGTTCAGGAAAATGAGGCTCGGTTATGGCAATGACAAATGTGGCCTGACGGTAACTGTGGCACACACACACTGCCAATATGTCCATCTCATGCCTCATAGCTTTTCTAAAGCCTGAGATACCCTTGTCACCTCTAAGTTGTGGCTTTGAGTTGTTTACTGGGATTAAGTTTCAGATAAACGCAGTGCCACTTTCCCACAGCAGTCTGTGGGCAAGATTAAAGATAAAAAAGGGTAAATGTGGAGAGATAATGTGCCATGTGCTCTGAGAGAGTTGGAGCAAAGGTCTTGAAATGTTCCAAGTAACATTGCTTTTGTAATGCACGATTAACCATAATGAACAAAAAAAAGTTTGTATCCATCATTGCAATCATGAGATCCTTCAGCTCAGCTAGAGTAAAGGCATTTTTTAAGTAAAAAACTATTATTATTATTATTATTATTATTATTATTATTATTACAACACCTGGACAATTAAGATGAGATTAGTCTGAGAAGCAATGAAGAGACACAATGCTACCACCACCATGCTTCACAGTGTGATGATCAGTGTTGACTTTCTGCCAATCGTAGTGCTTTGTAACAGGAAACAACGTTCACTTGTGGTTGCTTCAGACCCGAGAATCGTCCCACATGTTCGCTCCGGCTGCAAAATGTCTTTTGGTAAACTTCAAATGGAATTTCACACGACTCTGTCTACATTATGTGGATCCTGTGAATAGCTTTTGTCATCTGATCTTTGGATCTAACGAGCTCCGTCAGAGTTACACTTGGCCCCTCATTAACTTTTTGGTCCAATCCTCTCTTCCACTGTCTTTTGGTGGATGGCCTCCTCCAGACAGAGTCATGGTTGTGCCATTTTTTTTGTTCAAAATCTGGGATATTTTTTTCCATAATCAATCCCTGATTAATACTTTTCCTGAATTTTGTCCCAGATTTATTTTCATAGCTTGTCAGTCATCATGGTGCAGTAGGTTTAAGTATGTTCCCAAACAAACTATGGGTTCTTCCAGAATTCATGATGCCTGCACACAGCTCAACTAATTATGTGACATCTAATGGCACCAGTCATGATGAACGGGTATCACAGTGATGGAGGTGAAAACATATAAATTCACATGTTTAATTACTTTTTATCATGAATAAATTTTGAACCTTTTCACTCACTTCAATATAATATGCTATTTTGTGTAGATGTAAGGCATATAATCCTAATTCTGTTCATTTCAGTTCCAGTTCCTCTATAAAATGTGGAAATGTTCAAGGGGGTGAATACTTGTGCACAGCACTGCATGATGGACGCTTGTATCTGCGCATTTAGTTATTTATGCACTGAGTCCCTCTGGTGGAGAAAGCAGTGACGTATGTATGACTCGACTTTTTAGTTTATGACCCGTAAATTAACCTTTGACCTGATTAAGTGGGAATAAAGTCTGCTGACAGACACGAACACCACAAACATACTCCACAACTGCAGGTTGGTTTTTTGTTTTGTTTTAAATATGTCTTATTTCTAAACTCCTAAATGGGATCCAATGGAATACAAGAGTGATTCCAGAGACAGTTTGTTGTAGAGCTGCTCGGATCATTAAAGGTGACAGTGAAGTTTGGCAGACGGTTTGGAGTTACAGTGAGGCGGAACACAGCGGCCGTTTGAGGAAATGGCTGCAGCAAGCCAGTTTTCAGAAAAAGACTTTTTATGTCCCGTTTGCTGGGACGTTTTCACCGATCCTGTTCTGCTCTCATGTAGTCATAGCGTGTGTAAAACGTGTCTGCAGCAGTTCTGGGAAGCCAAAGCATCTCTAGAATGTCCGGTCTGTAGGAGAAAATCCTCGAAGCTGGAGCCTCCTCTGAACCTGGCGCTAAAGAAGCTGTGTGAATCGTTCTCAGAGGCTCGTCATCACAGGTCATCGGTGACGTCCGAGGGCCTCTGCAAGCTGCACAGCGAGAAACTCAAACTCTTCTGTCTGGACGATCAGCAGCCTGTGTGTGTGGTGTGTCAGACCTCAAAGAGACACAAAAATCACGGGTTCTGCCCTATAGATGAAGTTCTCTCTGACGTTAAGGTTTGGCTTTTATTCTGCCGTTTTTGCTTCCAGTTAGTCTGAATTATTTCAGACCAATGCAGAATAATTCACATGATACCACAGTGATTTGAATTACTGGTTTAATTACAGTTCATGGTGAGGGAACTACTGTTTAAGTAAAGTAAAATGTACAGCTTTGTACCCAAAGCAGAGGAGCCTTACATCAGTCTGAAGGTGTTTATGTTGCACGAATGACCATAATAATGATGATGATTATTATTATTAATACTATTACACAGCTACATACTAAAGAAATCGATACTTTGACACAGATTATTGATTTTAAAATTATTTTCTTGCTTTCGCTAATGACGTAGCGCATAGCAAAGGTCTGCTATACTTAACAACGATCTGTTACCAACAGAAATGGAATAATGGAATGCCATAATTGACCAATCAGAATCTAGTATTCAAATGAGCCTTGAACGGTGACATAAGCAAATGAGTAAAAAATGAGCAAATGCACTTCTTTTTTTTTAAACATTCCCTTCACATTGCTGTAGAAGCATAAAACCATTCTGGACATGTTGATACAGGAAATCAATCAGCTTCAGAGCAGGAAGAGTAACCGTGCTTCGTCACACCGCTCTGCCATTAATTATTCTCTACTAACAGCACGACACGAGACGTTTTATTCTGTGTTTATTGTCCTTTGCATGTGTGCCCTCAGCGTAACCTAAGAGCAAAGTCCGTACATGCAAAAAGGTAATCATGAGGCTAATTAAGTGTAAAGTGCAGTAATTCATGATAATGTGTACAGTGATTGTTATATGAAAGCAACTGGATTGTTCTGACAGCATGAGAAGTTCTCAAATAGGAATAATAAAACATTATTTTGAATAATGTTTCCATATTAAAATGTTCTTTCAAATATAATGTTCGTGATAAAATGTTTCCAGAAAGATCTCCGGACTGCTCTGGAGCCTCTGCAAAAGAGTCGGATCGCCTTGGAAACTGTTAAACAAAATTACAACATGGCAGTTTCACACATTAATGTAAGTTGCTTTTAATTACCTTTACATAATGTGCATTCAAATTCAAATTGATTAAAAGGTGTATTTAGACATAGGGAAACATTAACACTGTTATAGATACAGAAACAGGTATTGTGTTGCACGTGTAGTTACTATGAGTGGATAAATTGTCCATAACGAGCAACAGGCTGAAAAAGTTTTAATATTGACACTTGGAGTTGAGTAAATTCTTAACACTTCGATTTTAATGTAATTTCTGCTCATTTATGTACAGTCATGGGCTGAATGCAGAGTCAGTGCAGGTGGATTTTGTTAACATTTAAACATTAGTTAACATGAACGATATATAAACGTTAGTTAAGGGAAAGTGTTACAGAATTCACAGGAATTTTAATCTAGTCTTTTTCAGAATTTCACACAAACCTAGCTATAAGAAATTGATATAAATTCATAGAGATACAATTTTGATATAGCACAGAAAGGACTTTTACACATCAGCCAAACATCTGTTCTGTTCCAGAGTCAGGCGCAGTGCACAGAAAGACAGATAAAGAAGGAGTTTGAGAAGCTTCATCAGTTTCTAAGAGATGAAGAAGCAGCAAGGATAGCCGCACTGAAGCAGGAAGAGGAGCAAAAGAGTCAGATGATAGAGAGGAAGATAGAAGAGACGAATCATGACATAGCACGTCTTCAAGACATAATCAGAAAAACAGAGAAGGACATGGACAACGAGGATGTAGCGCTCTTACAGGTCAGGATCTTGGCTCGGTCTCTCACAGGGCTGTAGAACAGACCTGACACCTTTTCTGTATTGACCTTGACTTTTCTTTGTCATGGATATTGGTGAAGATAAATAAGGTCTTGGTCTCGAATGAGAGTTTATAAAAGCAGTCTACTCACTGACGCAATCCACAAATTAACTCCTAATAGTTTGCCTCAACGTGATGGTTTGCAGTCTCCATCTTGATTTCCTGTCTCATTTTTATTTGGGCTCCATCTTGACTTTATTCTTGATCATGGTCTTGACAACAGCAGTCTCTGACTTACACACTTACACTCACTTGGTAAACTAGTATAAATGAGATAATGATATCAGAACAATTACAACCTGCAGGGCAGTTCATGGTAGCACCCTGTGGGGGTTTTTTATTTATTGTTTTTACGGTTTTTTTAAGCACTTTTCTGAAGATTCCTGGGTCTCAGGGATATAATATGTTCTTTATTTCTAAAAATGAGGCCTTACTTCTTAGATGTAAACTCAAAATGTAAGAGATTAAGAGTTAGCGATCTAAAAAGCTTCTAATTTGTTCCCTTGTAAACTAGCTAGAACTTCTCGAAATATTGATGCACATTTGTTTATTGAATTTGGAACTAGGACCATATTTCGAAGCACAGATGAAAACTTAACCCAGTGACTCACTCACAAAGACGGGGTAAGACAACGGACCAAAGAGCGACTAAAAATCTGGGACTTGTTTTTTCTTTTTTTTAAATAAACAGTTACACTGAGAGCTTAGGCAGCTCAAGAGTTGGCTAGAGAAGCCAGATAAATTACCATGTCATAAAAAATGATCAGAATTACCAGATGAGCTGGTAATGAAGGCTCTCTGGCTCCCTCTGTTGGCAGAATCCAGTCTAGTGACGTTACTGGCTGCTCTCTGCCTCCCTCTAGTGGAGGCACAAGGACGAGCAGGCTGTTCCCTTCCACTAACCAGCTTCACAGATATTCCACAGCATCAGAGGTGGACAAAGTACTCAACCCCATGACTTGAGTGAAAGTATAGGCACTCCCAGTCAAATATTACTCCAGGACAAGTAAAAGTTGCTAAAGTACTCGTTTTTTAAAAAATACTTAAGTAAGCAAAAGTACTTCTTTAATGCTTACAGTGTTTAATGTTTTTTATGTTTTCTGTTTAATGGCATCCTCACTTCCTCTAAACAGGCCCTAGGTTAACCCAGATTGGTATTAAATGTATAAACATTTAAAACATGTATTCCAATTTTGAGTAAACCTAGGGCCTGTTTAACAGAATCGTTACTGTGCACTCCTGCACAACATTAAATGTGACTATGAATGGATAAAAAGTATAATGTGTGAGAAGAATGTGAGAATAAAAACTTCAGGACATGCTCTTACAGGAAAATAATCACCTTCACAACAGTAGCAGTAACACCGCCTCATCACACCACCTCGCCGTTGATTATTTTCCTATAAAGCAGTTGTGTTTTATTCTTAAGGCTATTACTAAATACTACCATTTTTATATTACAGTAGTAATTGTATAAATATTGTTAAATGTCAAGTAGAGTTTCTTTTCTCTGAACATGGGTTAACAGAGTTATGTGGTTTCTGTAAGGTTCATTTTCATGTTCCTCCTTATATCATTTAATTAATCATATTTTTAATTTTATTAAGTTACAATTTTGTGTTCTGAGATATTTCTGCAAAAGATATCAGCGATAAACAAAACACTTACAAAAATGCATGTTTATATGAATTTTTGCTGTGATAATCAGCAGCTGTCTTTATTTCCTCCTTAGAACATCGAGTCCACAGTGAAACAGTAAGTATATCTTTGGGTTTATTTTCTATAATAGGGATAATTATTTTATATCAATACAATCATGCTTACATTTAGTTGAAGTTTTCCATGACAGACAGACAGACAGGCAGACAGACAGACAGGCAGATAGATAGATACTGAACAATATCTCTTTACGCCATTATGAACAGAATGATACAGAAATGTATTACTCGTATATTCTCTTATATTCTCAGAGCTCAATGCACAACAAAGCATCCAGAGAATGAGACAAATATGCTGATCAACATTTCTGAACACATTTCTAACCTGAAGTTCAGAGTCTGGGAGAGAATGCAGGCGGTCATCCAGTACAGTAAGTGTTTTTGTTTCTGTTTTTGTTAATACCGACTTCATGTTAGTTATTTCAGTATGATAACGACTAGGACTTTGCAAATGTATTTCCTATATAATAAACCTCTCGTACAGACAGACTAACATTTATGGATTAGTCGGAGCATTTATGATTCCTGATGCCTCACCAGGGCGATATGGGACACGAGACACCTGAAATCGTGTTACTGTCTTGGTAGTTAGAAAAAAGCTGATGACACAGAATGACACAGAAACATGTGACAAATGTGCTTTCACTTCACCTTGACTTTATCTTAGTGAACTCTGACCTATGAATTGGGAGCCAATAGAAAACAAGAAAGCTGAACTGTTGACTGTATGGTGTGTAAGAAAAAATATACAGAAGATGTGCTTATTATTAAGAAGTGTTCACAGTGAACTATTGCCTTGCGGTCACCTGACACACAGCTAAAAAAACACCAAATATCTATTTCATCCTGTAAGGTTTTTTCCATCTATTTGTTTTTCCAGCTAAAAGTCTGTTTGTTCTCCCTTGCTTCTGGGATTTTCTTTAATTTCTACAGCCCTGCATTTGTTCTTCCTTCATGTTCCTTAGTAACATTTTATTTTGGTTTAATTTCGTGCTCAAAGTCAGCTAAAGAGAATAACTTGCACCAAAATCAAGCATGTGTTTTATTCTGTTTTCTCGTCCCAGCTTCTGTGACTCTGGACCCCAACACTGCGCATTCACAGCTCCATGTGTCTGACGATCTCACTACTGTGGAACACGGAAAACAGGAATTACTGCTTCCTGATAATCCGGAGAGATTCGACAGTGTTACATGTGTCCTGGGCTGTGAGGGCTTTATCTCAGGGTCGCACTGCTGGGACGTCGAGCTTGGGGACAGCAGTATCTGGGAGCTGGGTGTGATTAGAGAGTCTGCTCAGAGAAAGAAGAATTCCTTCTGTAAAGCAGTGTGCAGTCTGAGCTACAATAAAGGAAGCTACCACACGCTGTGCCCCGGACAGGCAGGTGACATGTTCAGAGCTAAAGACAAACCGCAGAGGATCAGAGTGCATCTGGACTGGAACAAGGGGAAAGTGACGTTTACTGATCTGTTAGCCAATACACGCTTGCACGCTATAACACACACTTTTACTGAGAGAGTGCTTCCGTTTTTCTACAACGGATCTCCATCTCGGCCTCTGAAGATCTTACCAATAACACAGACTGTAACGGTAAAAACCTGCCTTTAACGCCACTGAACAGAAACTTAACCCCGATCTCTGAAACCTCGTACAGCGGAGATGAATCTTTAACTCATCGTTAAAAGCATTAGTGTGCGGTCTTCTGTATCACTACACTCAGTATAGCGTTTGGCCTTGGCTGATGTAAATATACCATGATGTTCTGTTTTTAAAGCCGATTGGTCAGAATTGATTAAGATGTTGATGTTGATTATTTTTCTATAAAAGCAGCTCTGACAGTAGTGCAGCTACAGAGTAACAACATAATCTGGGACTTGTACAGCAGAAGCTTCACAAAGATGGATTTTAAAAATGTGTGTATGTTTTTTTTTTTTATAAGGAAACGTTTACTTATCATTTATGGAAAGACTCAAAACTGAGATTTTATTACAGAATGATAATCATGCACAAAAAAAGCATCATTGGTCAAGACAATGTAATAATAAAGGTTTTATGACTGGATATCAATTTATCATGTAACCACCCAAATGCTCCAAAGTACAAAAATGGATCAGTAAAGCAGAAGAAAGAAAAACTTTTAAAACAACTACCAGAGAACATATTTCATGACTAATTCTTAGAAATGTTCTTTTCTAAAAGGTGTCTGCTGTTTCAGTAAAATGAATGTAATAATCTATTTCGGAGAAATACCTTCTTTTTTTTATTGTGCTCATTGTGTTTGATACCCCCCTGTCTTATTGAGGCCAGGTCCTACATGAATCCAACCCTAACATCCATCCATCCATTATCTATAGCGCTTTATCCATCTGGGTCGCGGGGAAGCTGGAGCCAATCCCAGCATCTTC